>JAUUTY010001015.1:0-111651 GCA_030979885.1 Lolium multiflorum | reverse complement strand
CATCTATGCCTAAAAAGTCCACCTTCAAGTTATCATCCGAACCCCTTCTTAAAGATGTTGCAAAGCAATGCACAATTGCATTAAGTATGGTGTGAAATGTAATCAACAACAACTACATCCTTGTGGACATACACAATGTTTATCCCTAGTGGCAACAAGACATCCACAACCTTGTGAACTTTCTCACCGTCCTGCATTCAATGGAGGCATGAACCCACTATCGAGCATAAATACTCCTTCTCTTGGAGTTAAGAGTAAAAACTTGGCCAGAGCCTCTACTAATAATCTGAGAGCATGCAAGATCATAAACAACACATGAAACAATAGATTGATAATCACCATAATCATAGTACTCTCTATCCATCGGATCCCGACACACAACATATAGTATTACAGATAGATGATCTTGATCATGTTAGGCAGCTCACAAGATCCAACAATGAAGCACAACAAGGAGAAGACGACCATCTAGCTACTGCTATGGACCCATGGTCCGGTGAACTACTCACTCATCACTCCGGAGGCGACCATGGCGGTGTAGAGTCCTCCGGGAGATGAATCCCCTCTCCGGCAGGGTGGGAGGCGATCTCCGAATCCCCCGAGATGGGATTCGCGGCGGCGGCGTCTCTGTAAGGTTTTCCGTATCGTGGCTCTCGGTACTGGGGGCTTCGCGACGGAAGCTTTAAGAGGCGGAGGGTCAACGCGGGGGCCACACGAGGGGCCCAGGGGATAGGTCGGCGCGGCCAGGGCCTGGGCCGCGCCGGCCACCCCCTGGCCTCCTCGTGGCCCCACTTCGTTAGGTCTTCGGTCTTCTGGAAGCTTCGTGCAAAAATAGGACCCTGGGCGAAAGTTTCGTCCAATTCGAGAATATTTCTTTACTAGGATTTCTAAAACCAAAAACAGCAGAAAACAGCAACTGGCTCTTCGGCATCTTGTTAATAGGTTAGTTCCAGAAAATGCATAAATATGACATATAATGTGCATAAAACATGTAGGTATCATCAATAAAGTAGCATGGAACATAAGAAATTATCGATACGTTGGAGACGTATCAGCATCCCCAAGCTTAGTTCTGCTCGTCCCGAGCAGGTAAAACGATAACAAAGATAATTTCTGAAGTGACATGCCATCATAATCTTGATCATACTATTTGTAAACATATGTAATGAATGCAGCGATCAAAGCAAAGGTAATGACATGAGTAAACAACTGAATCATAAAGCAAAGACTTTTCATGAATAGTACTTCAAGACAAGCATCAATAAGTCTTGCATAAGAGTTAACTCATAAAGCAATAAATCAAAGTAAAGGTGTTGAAGCAACACATAGGAAGATTAAGTTTCAGCGGTTGCTTTCAACTTATAACATGTATATCTCATGGATATTGTCAACATAAAGTAGTATAATAAGTGCAATATGCAAATATGTAGGAATCAATGCACAGTTCACACAAGTGTTTGCTTCTTAGGTGGAAGGAGATAGGTAAACTGACTCAACAATAAAAGTAAAAGAAAGGTCCTTCAAAGAGGAAAGCATCGATTGCTGTATTTGTGCTAGAGCTTTTATTTTGAAAACATGAAACAATTTTGTCAACGGTAGTAATAAAGCATATGAGTTATGTAAATTATATCTTACAAGTTGCAAGCCTCACGCATAGTATACTAATAGTGCCCGCACCTCGTCCTACTTAACTTGGACTACCGGATCTTCGCATGCCATGTTTCAACCAAGTGTCACAAAGGGGTACCTCCATGCCGCCTGTACAAAGGTCTAAGGAGAATGCTCGCATTTGGATTTCTCGCTTTTGATTATTCTCAACTTAGACATCCATACCGGGACAACATGGACAACAGATAATGGACTCCTCTTAAATGCATAAGCATGTAGCAAAGTTATTATTCTCATATGAGATTGAGGATATATGTCCAAAACTGAAACTTCCACCATGGTTCATGGCTTTAGTTAGCGGCCCAATGTTCTTCTCTAACAATTTTGCATGCTCCAACCACTAAAATGATAGATCCTTCAGACAAGACGGACATGCATAGCAACTCACATGATATTCAACAATAGTTGATGGCGTTCCCCAGAAGCATGGTTATCGCACAACAGGCAACTTAATAAAATATAAAGTGCATAAGTACATATTCAATACTACGATAGTTTTTAAGGCTATTTTGTCCCATGAGCTATATATTGCAAAGGTGAATGATGGAATTTTAAAGGTAGCACTCAAGCAATTTACTTTGGAATGGCGGAGAAATACCATGTAGTAGGTAGGTATGGTGGACACAAATGGCATAGTAGTTGGCTCAAGGATTTTGGATGCATGAGAAGTATTCCCTCTCGATACAAGGTTTAGGCTAGCAAGGTTATTTGAAGCAAACTCAAGGATGAACAAGTGCAGCAAAACTCACATAAAAGACATATTGTAAACATTATAAGACTCTACACCGTCTTCCTTGTTGTTCAAAACTCAATACTAGATATTATCTAGACCTTAGAGAAACCAAATATGCAAATCAAATTTTAGCAAGCTCTATGTATTTCTTCATTAATGGGTGCAAAGCATATGATGCAAGAGCTTAAACATGAGCACAACAATTGCCAAGCATCACATTATCCAAGACATTTTAGAATTACTACATGTAGCATTTTCCAATTCCAACCATATAACAATTTAACGAAGAAGAAACTTCGCCTTGAACATTATGAGTAAAGCCTAAGGACACATGTGTCCATATGCAACAGCGGAGCGTGTCTCTCTCCCACAAAGTGAATGCTAGGATCCATCTTATTCAAACAAAAACAAAAACAAAAACAAACCGACGCTCCAAGCAAAGAATACAAGATGTGATTGAATAAAAATATAGTTTCAGGGGAGGAACCTGATGATGTTGTCGATGAAGAAGGGGATGCCTTGGGCATCCCCAAGCTTAGACGCTTGAGTCTTCTTAAAATATGCAGGGGTGAACCACGGGGGCATCCCCAAGCTTAGAGCTTTCACTCCTCTTGATCATAGTATATCATTCTCCTCTCTTGACCCTTGAAAACTTCCTTCACACCAAACTTCAAGCAAACTCATTAGAGGGTTAGTGCATCATTAATAATTCACTCATTCAGAGGTGACACAATCATTATTTTCACTTCTGGACATTGCATAATGCTACTGGACATTAATGGATCAAAGAAATAAATCCAACATAGCAAAAGAGGCAATGCGAAATAAAAGGCAGAATCTGTCAAAAACAGAACAGTCCGTAAAGACGAATTTAGAAATGGCACCAGACTTGCTCAAATGGAAAAACTCAAAACTAATGAAAGTTGCGTACATATCTGAGGATCACGCTCGTAAATTTGCAGATTTTTTCGAATTTTCTACAGAGAATTGTGCCCAGATTCGTGACAGACAGCAATGCTGTTTCTGCGCAGCGATCCCAAATATAACATCAACTTTGACATAGAAACTTTACTTGGCACAAAAACATGATAAGGAGAGGTTGCTACAGTAGTAAACAACTTCCAAGACTCAACAAAACAAAAAATTGCTGTAGGTAAAAACATGGGTTGTCTCCCATAAGCGCTTTTCTTTAACGCCTTTCAGCTAGGCGCAGAAAGTGCAAATCAAGTAACATCGAGAGTAGAAGCATCAACATCATAGCTTGTTCTAATAATAGAATCAAAAGGCAACTTCATTCTCTTTCTAGGGAAGTGTTCCATACCTTTCTTGAGAGGAAATTGATATTTAATATTACCTTCCCTCATATCAATAACAGCACCAACAGTTCGAAGAAAAGGTCTTCCCAACACAATTGGACAAGATGCATTGCATTCGATATCCAAGACAACAAAATCAACGGGGACAAGGTTATTGTTAACCGTAATATGCACATTATCAATCCTCCCCAAAGGTTTCTTTTTAACATTATCGGCAAGATTAACATCCAAATAACAATTCTTCAATGGTGGCAAGTCAAGCATATCATAAATCTTTTTAGGCATAACAGAAATACTTGCACCAAGATCACATAAAGCATTACATTCAAAGTCATTGAATTTCATTTTAATGATGGGCTCCCAACCATCTTCTAACTTTCTAGGAATAGAAGTTTCAAGTTTTAGTTTCTCTTCTCTAGCTTTTATGAGAGCATTTGTAATATGTTTTGTAAAGGCTAAATTTATAGCACTAGCATTAGGACTTTTAGCAAGTTTTTGTAAGAACTTTATAACTTCAGAGATGTGGCAATCATCAAAATCTAAATCATTATGAGCTACAGCAATGGGATCATTGTTCCCAAGGTTGGAAAAAATTTCAGCAGTTTTATCACAAGCAGTTTCAGCAGTTTTAGCAATTTCAGGCAGTTTTGTACGCTTTGCACTAGGAGTAGAAACATTGCCAACACCAATTATTTTACCATTGATAGTAGGAGGTGCAGCAACATGTGAAGAATTAGCATTACTAGTGGTGGTAATAGTCCAAACTTTAGCTACATTATTCTCTTTAGCTAGTTTTTCATTTTCTTCTCTATCCCACCTAGCACGCAGTTCAGCCATTAATCTTATATTCTCATTAATTCTAACTTGGATGGCATTTGCTGTAGTAGTAATCTTATTATCAATATCATTATTAGGCATAACTTTCAATTTTAAAAGATTAACATCGGAGGCAAGTCTATCAACTCTAGAAGCAATAGTATCAATTTTATCAAGCTTTTCCTCAACAGATTTGTTAAAAGCAGTTTGTGTACTAATAAATTCTTTAAGCATGGCTTCAAGACCAGAGGGTACACTCCTATTATTATTGTAAGAATTCCCATAAGAATTACCATAACCATTACCATTAGCAGAAGGATATGGCCTATAGTTATTACCAGAGTTGTTCCTATAAGCATTGTTGTTGAAATTATTATTTTTAATGAAATTCACATCAACATTTTCTTCTTGAGCAACCAATGAAGCTAAAGGAACATTATTTGGATCTACATTAGATCTACCATTCACAAGCATAGACATAATCACATCAATCTTATCACTCAAGGAAGAGGTTTCTTCAACAGAATTTACCTTCTTACCTTGTGGAGCTCTTTCCGTGTGCCATTCAGAGTAATTTATCATCATATCATCAAGAAGTTTTGTAGCCGCCCCCAATGTGATGGACATAAAGGTACCTCCAGCAGCTGAATCCAATAAATTCCGCGAAGAAAAATTTAGTCCTGCATAGAAGGTTTGGATGATCATCCAAGTAGTCAGTCCATGGGTTGGGCAATTCTTTACCAAAGTTTTCATTCTCTCCCATGCTTGAGCAACATGTTCAGTATCTAATTGTTTAAAATTCATTATGCTACTTCTCAAAGATATAATTTTAGCGGGAGGATAATATCTACCAATAAAAGCATCCTTGCATTTAGTCCATGAATCAATACTATTCTTAGGCAAAGATAGCAACCAATCTTTAGCTCTTCCTCTTAATGAGAAAGGAAACACTTTCAATTTAATAATATCACCATCTACATCTTTATACTTTTGCATTTCACAAAGTTCAACAAAATTATTGAGATGGGCAGCAGCATCATCAGAACTAGCACCAGAAAATTGTTCTCTCATGACCAGATTTAGTAAAGCAGGTTTAATTTCAAAGAATTCTGCTGTAGTAGCAGGTGGAGCAATAGGTGTGCATAGGAAATCATTATTATTTGCATTTGTGAAGTCACACAATTTAGTATTTTCAGGGTTGGCCATTTTAGCAACAGTAAATAAAACAAACTAGATAAAGTAAATGCAAGTAACTAATTTTTTTGTGTTTTCGATATAGAGAGCAAGACAGTAAATAAAGTAAAACTAGCAACTAATTTTTTTGTATTTTGATTTAGTGCAGCAAACAAAGTAGTAAATAAAATAAAGCAAGACAATAACAAAGTAAAGAGATTGAGAAGTGGAGACTCCCCTTGCAGCGTGTCTTGATCTCCCCGGCAACGGCGCCAGAAAAAGAGCTTGATGGCGTGTAACTCACACGTTCGTTGGGAACCCCAAGAGGAAGGTATGATGCGCACAGTAGCAAGTTTTCCCTCAGAAAGAAACCAAGGTTTAATCGAACCAGTAGGAGCCAAGAAGCACGTTGAAGGTTGATGGTCGCGAAATGTGATGGGGCGCAACACCAGGGATTCCGGCGCCAACGCGGAACCTGCACAACACAACCCAAGTACTTTGTCCCAACGAAACAGTGAGGTTGTCAATCTCACCGGCTTGCTGTAACAAAGGATTAAACGTATCGAGTGGAAGATGTTTGCAAAGAAAACAGTAAAACAAGTAGATTGTATGCTATGTAAAGAATAGGACCGGGGTCCACAGTTCACTAGAGGTGTCTCTCCCATAAGATAAAGCATGTTGGGTGAACAAATTACAGTCGGGCAATTGACAAATAGAGAAAGGCATAACAATGCATATACATGATATGATAAATATAGTGAGATTTAATTGGGCATTACGACAAAGTACATAGACCGCCATCCAACTGCATCTATGCCTAAAAAGTCCACCTTCAGGTTATCATCCGAACCTCCAGTATTAAGTTGCAAAGCAACAGACAATTGCATTAAGTATGGTGCGTAATGTAATCAACAACTACATCCTTAGACATAGCATCAATGTTTTATCCCTAGTGGCAACAGCACATCCACAACCTTAGAACTTTCTGTCACTGTCCCAGATTCAATGGAGGCATGAACCCACTATCGAGCATAAATACTCCCTCTTGGAGTTAAGAGTAAAAACTTGGCCAGAGCCTCTACTAATAACGGAGAGCATGCAAGATCATAAACAACACATGAACAATAGATTGATAATCACCATAATCATAGTACTCTCTATCCATCGGATCCCGACAAACACAACATATAGTATTACAGATAGATGATCTTGATCATGTTAGGCAGCTCACAAGATCCAACAATGAAGCACAACAAGGAGAAGACGACCATCTAGCTACTGCTATGGACCCATGGTCCAGGGTGAACTACTCACTCATCACTCCGGAGGCGACCATGGCGGTGTAGAGTCCTCCGGGAGATGAATCCCTCTCCGGCAGGGTGCCGGAGGCGATCTCCAGAATCCCCCGAGATGGGATTCGCGGCGGCGGCGTCTCTGTAAGGTTTTCCGTATCGTGGCTCTCGGTACTGGGGGTTTCGCGACGGAAGCTTTAAGTAGGCGGAGGGTCAACGCGGGGGGCCCACGAGGGGCCCAGGGGATAGGTCGGCGCGGCCAGGGCCTGGGCCGCGCCGGCCACCCCCCTGGCCTCCTCGTGGCCCCACTTCGTTAGGTCTTCGGTCTTCTGGAAGCTTCGTGCAAAAATAGGACCCTGGGCGAAAGTTTCGTCCAATTCCGAGAATATTTCTTTACTAGGATTTCTGAAACCAAAAACAGCAGAAAACAGCAACTGGCTCTTCGGCATCTTGTTAATAGGTTAGTTCCAGAAAATGCATAAATATGACATATAATGTGCATAAAACATGTAGGTATCATCAATAAAGTAGCATGGAACATAAGAAATTATCGATACGTTGGAGACGTATACACTCTCTTCAACGCTTTACTAGGGAAGATATTCCGTATTCAAAACCTCCTGCTCAATGCTTAGATGAGTTTGATAATTATATTGTTAAGCAAGAAAACTTTAATATGAGAGTAGAGAATCATTTAATGGAAAATTCCCGAGCTATTAGTGAATTGCATGGTATTGTGGAGAGAACCTCCAATGATGTTAAGATACTTGTTAAACATTTTCAAATGGTTCAAACTCAAATTGATCAACTTACTAAAGTGCAAAATGACTTGTTGGGAAATAATTCTAAAGAAAAACATGCTTATGAAGTAACAACTAGAGGTGGTGTTTCTACCCAGGATCCTCTATATCCTGAAGGGCATCCCAAAAGAGTTGAACAAGATTCTCAACTAATTAAAACTAGTGCTCCATCTAAGAAAAAGAAAAAGAAACATAAGAATGTTGTAGAATCCTCTGAACCTGTTAATGATCCTAATAGTATTTCTATTTCTGATGCTGAAACTGAAAGTGGTAATGAACATGATAAAGATAATGATAAGGATGATACTCCTGATAAAGAAGAAATTGAAAAAGAACCTGAAAAGCATGCTAAAAATAAAAAGTACACTAAAGAAGATTTTATTACTGAGAAACATGGTAATGAAAGAGAACCTTGGGTTCAAAAGCAAATGCCTTTTCCTGCTAAGAAACTAAAATCAAAGGAGGAGGAACATTATAATAAATTTTGTGATTGGATGAAACCTTTATTTTTGCAAATCCCTTTGACTGATGCTATTAAATTGCCTCCTTATTCAAAGTATATGAAAGATATTGTTACTAACAAAAGGAAAATCCCCAATGAGGAAATTTCTACTATGCTCGCTAATTACTCCTTCAATGGTAAGATTCCAAAGAAGTTGGGCGACCCAGGTATACCTACTATTCCTTGTTCTATTAAGAATAATTATGTTAGAACTGCTCTATGTGATTTGGGAGCAGGTGTTAGTGTGATGCCTTTTTCTCTTTATAAGAGACTTGATTTAGATAAGTTGATACCAACTGATATATCTTTGCAAATGGCTGATAAATCTACTGCTATTCCTGTTGGTTTATGTGAAAATGTTCCTGTTCAAGTTACTCAGCATTGCTTGATATTAACTGATTTTGTTGTGTTGGAAATGCCTGAAGATGATAATATGTCCATTATTCTTGGAAGACCCTTTCTTAATACTGCAGGGGCTGTTATTGATTGCAATAAAGGCATGGTTACTTTCAATGTTGATGATAAGGAACACACTGTCTATTTTCCCAAGAGGATTGATAAAGTATGTGGAGTTAATACAATTTTTAATGTGAAAACTATCAAAGTGGGATCCATTGATTGTCCTATATATGAGCCTAAAGAAGAATATCAAACTCTTGTGATTGGATCCATATCAATTCAATATAAGGTAACATGATTGATTTGAGGTTTATTTCTTCTTATGTCATATAAAATTTATTTGGTAGCAAGACTTGATCAACCTTGTTAACAAGTATATTTTATTGCATAAAAGAGCTAAACAACATTTCTTTCTTTCTTTCTCCCTCCACTTATTTTACTTGCTGTAGCACTTTTTGTTTTGCAATATGCTTTAGTCATTTAAGATTTTAGAAATCATTTTCCTGCGCAGTAATAATTAATTTAACACCCAGAAATGTGCATTTTTCGAAGTTCTCTAAAAATTACAAAAATTACACCGTTGGTCCTATTTTTCGACGAGGCACCTGGGAGCACCAGAGGATGACCTGTGGGGCACCAGGGGGTGCCACACCATAGGCCGGCGCGGCCAGCAAGGGGGCCGCGCCACCTTGTGGTGTGGGCCACCCCTTGCCCCACTACATCATCTCTTCCTCCCAGCATCTTCTCTCTCCCGAAAAAACTCGTACCAAGTTCCTCTCACTCGTGTTTCTGCTCAAGAACTCGCGATTTTTCGATCTCCTTGCTCAGCCCAGATTTCTGTTTGAAATTTGGCACATTTACTCCTTGGTATGTGACTCCTTTGATTGTCCAATTAGAATTTCATTTGGTTGAGTATATCTTGAATATTTTGCTGCTGTAGATAACATGTTTAGTGAGCTTGCATGCTTGTTCTAAGTGGAAGAAATTAGTTTTGATGCATGTTTAGTACTCTAGCAAGTTCCTATAGTAGTTCCCTTCAATTACATACCTTGAAATCAAATTTTATAATGATTGTTGAAAATTTCAGAAGGGGAAGATGAAGAAATTCAAATTTGGAGAATTGTTCAAGAAAGCAACAACCAGCACCGGTAGGCCCTCAAGGGCGTCTACTCAGATTAGGCGATCCTACAATGAGGATGTCATCGCGCCTAGCTTCGCGCCCGAGGAGGACAATGGGGCTCCTAATGCTTCATCCTTCCCATGTTATGAGTTTCTGACAAATGCAGGGATATTGGATGATTTCTTCACCCTTGTCAACAGGGCAGGCTTAGCCACCTACGTGGGAGATGAAAGGGAACAATACTACAGGCTCACCAAAGTTTTCGTTGAGAGCTTCAAGTTCCACAACGCGCAATTTGAGCCGACAGTTGCATTCAAGATCTATGATATTCCTGTTACTATGAAATTGGAAGAATTTTGTCGTGCATTGGATATTGCCCCTGTAGGTACAGCAAGGAGGATTGATGACAACCCCCGGGACTTGTTGGAGCTCTACCGAGGGATCACCGGGGATGATTGCCGCACCATCCAGCGAGGGAAGATAAGAAACATTCAACTCCCCGCTATTAAATATTTCGCATATTACATTGCTACTAGCATTTTGGGTAGAGAAAATACTAGCAACATCTCTAGCTACCATCTTGCTTTCTTGAATGTTGCACTTACTGGAGAGACATCTTATCATCTTGGTTCTCTTATTGCTCGCCGCCTGTCTAGCAGGGGGCCTATTTTTGGAGGAACTATTGCACTGCGCATTTTAACACATCTAGAGATTCCTCTTGATTCTAATGATGTACCATTAACCCCTAGGAGACTAGATATTGCTGCTATGAAGAGCCATCATTTTGTTACTACTGACTCCACTATAGATAATATGGTCTATAGAATGTTGTTTGCTGATGGGAATGAGAAGGAAATCCCTCTTCCCCAGCCAGGTTTGTTCAATATTGACAGGCAATCATGGTCGCTCACTAAGGAGGCGGTGGAGGAACATATGAAGATACAAGAATTCCACCAGCAACATGACTCCGAGAACGCCGAGCCCTCCTACGACTACACCGTCACGTACCCCGACGTTTCCTCCAGCACATACATGGAACCGGGTCGTTCTTCGTCATACTACGGAGACACCACTTCATGGGGACCGTGGGAATGAACTCCACTTAGGCCAAAAGCCTAAGCTTGGGGGGAGGTATACCGGCATCACTCATTCTTTGCATATTATGGTTGCTGGATACTTGTACATACTTGTTTAGTCTCTTAGAGTGGTTTTCTAATGAGAGGGAGATGATATTTGGGGAAGTGCTGTCCAAAAACAGATTCTGTGCTGTTACCAAAAAAATTCGTACGCACAGCCAGAACGTTATTTTGAGTTGCCAATTTTTGAGCATGTGCCCCAGGTTGTTATCTAACTTTCATTAGTTGAACACTTTTTGGTCTGAGCAATGGAAGATTTTTGTTAATTTCGATTTCTGTACTGCTGTCAGGATTTGGCAGATTTCTGTCATCCTGCTTTTCTGTGTTTCTGTTAGTTTGCATTCTTTTGTTTTCGCTTTGTTTCTTTCCTAAAACACAAAAAGACCAAAAATATTTCTGTTGTTTCTCTTCACCATTTGTTTATTTGGTTCCTTGCTCTTAGTTTACTTTATTTGCTATCGTTGGTTTGCTATGAGAAAACCCAAAAAGATTTTGCTTTGTTTGCTTGTTTTCTTTCGTTCTTGTTTCTAATTCAAAAACACCAAAAATATTTGCTGTTCTTCTTTGGTTTGTAAAGTTCATCATGAGTTCAATGGTCTTCGGTGGCTGGAGCGTGGTTTTCATTTCATATTATCCAAGCTACACAAGTGAAAAGGCAATAATGACGATCTACGACAATCTGATTGTGGTGAGAGGCTGGTATGAACTCTATTTGCTTTCATTTTTGTACATATACTCATCCATATGAGCATGCTTAGTTGGTTCATGTGAGGTATATGTTATTTGAGAAAGTCTAGTAGTTCATGATCTCTCATGTTTAGCTCCAATTTATTAATATGAGTAGCATGTCATGGATGTTTGCTTGCATTGTTTTATTCATAAGTAAGTATGGCATTGTGGTATCCTCCTCTGAATAATTCATTTATATCGACTTGGCACATGCTCACGCATGCATATGACTGAACAAAAAGTCAATTAAGCCTCGATGATTTATATTGCTTCAGAGTTATTGTATCACTTTTATGCCTCCGTTAATTTATTTTGCCGCAAGCATGATTATGACAGTTATTGCTCTCTTGATTTGTCGCTCCCTAGTCTTTTGCTAGCCTTCACTTGTACTGAGCGGTATCGCCGCTCGTGCTTCCAAACACCTGAAAACCAAGTTGTTCCAAAAGTGTCCACCATAAATACCTATGCATGGCATTTCAAACCATTCCAAGTAAATTCTCATGCGCTACCTTTAAAACTTTCAAAATGCTTCTCAATTTGTGTTAATGTTTCATAGCTCATGAGGAAGTATGTGGTGTTTAGCTTTCAACCTTGTCATTTACTTTTGACGGACTCTCATATGGACTAGTGGCACATCCGCTTATCCAATAATTTTGCAAAAAGAGCTGGCAATGGGATTCCCAGTCCCAAATTAATTAACTAAAATAGACACTCCTCCATGGTTTGTGATTGTTGGACGGCACCCGAAGGATTCGGTTAGCCATGGCTTGTGTAAGCAAAGGTTGGGGGAGTGTCATCATCATAATAAAACTTAAATAAAAAGGCACTCCTTCATGGTATGTGATTGTTGGCAGGCACCCGAGGATTCGGTTAGCCATGGTTTGTGAAAGAAAGGTTGGAAGGAGTGCCACCCAAAAATAAATAAAATGGGAGCCGCTCTTGTGAGTCCGGTTGATGAGGTAGTTAGTGTACCCATTACCATTCGTTGACAACAACAAACACCTCTCAAAATAATTTTACTCCTGCTTTACAAATGAAAAGCTCTAGCGCATGTTAATCCCTGCTTCCCTCTGCGAAGGGTCAATCTTTTACTTTTATGTTGTGTCTCCATTCTTTCTTTGAGCACTATCTTGAGAGCACAACTGTCATTCTTAGTATAATATGCTTGTCTCAAAATATGATTGATTGTGGTATAACTTTGATGCTTTTATCTTTGACAATCACTACTTCTAGTCTTTCTATGAACTCCAGAGGTGCCTCGGCATTTATGTTTTGCCGATCAAATACGGGCAAGTAAGATACCACTTTATCATATTCTCTTATGAACATTGCAATCCTGCTTATATACATGATTCATGATGCTTATTATTAATTGTTGGTACCTCTTCATGATTGACATAGCTGTTGGATGATCTTATTTGCATGTATCTTATTATGAACTGCTTAAGTATTAGCCATAGCATGAGAATATATACATCATATGAGCAAATGTGTTCGTGAAAGTTCTTTTATCGCTCAGTTGTTAACTGAATTGCTTGAGGACAAGCAATAAGCTAAGCTTGGGGGAGTTGATACGTCCAAAACGTATCTACTTTCCCGAACACTTTTGCTATTGTTTTGCCTCTAATTTGTGTATTTTGGATACAACTAACACGGACTAACGCTGTTTTCAGCAGAACTGCTCTGGTGTCTCGTTTTTGTGCAGAAATCCAACTTTCGGGAAAATCCTCGGAATTTATGCAGAAGGCCCTATTTTACCAGAATATTGACGGAGCCAGAAGGGCAAGAGAGGTGGAGGCCCGAGGGCCCCACACATAGGGCGGCGCGGCCCAGGGGGCCCGCGCGGCCATGTGGTGTGGCCCCCTCGGCCGGCCTCCGACGCCCCCCTTCGGACTACTTATCGGGTTCGACCTAAAAACGCACGGAGAGAAGTCGAAGTCGCCAGAAACCCTCCAGAGAGCCGCCACATCGCGAAACTCCGTCTCGGGAGCCAGAAGTCTCCGTTCTGGCACTCCGCCGGGACGGGGAATTGGAGGAGATCTTCACCGCCATCACCGCCAACGCCTCTCCATCAACCAGCAATGTTTCCCCCATCCATGTGTGAGTAATTCCCCCGCTGTAGGCTGAAGGGGATGGTAGGGATTGGATGAGATTGGTCATGTAATAGTCATAAGATTGTTAGGGCATAGTGCCTAGTATCCGTAGATGTCACTTTTATGATATTGTTGCAACTTGTTATGCTTAATGCTTGTCACTAGGGCCCGAGTGCCATGATCTCAGATCTGAACATGTTATTGATTCATGAAGATATTCGTTGTTTATGATCTTACCTGCAAGTTGTATACACATGTCGCTGTCCGGAACCAATGGCCCCGAAGTGACAGAAATCGGGACAACCGGAGGGGATGGTAGTGATGTGAGGATCACATGTGTTCACGGAGTGTTAATGCTTTGCTCCGGTACTCTATTAAAAGGAGTACCTTAATTTCCAGTAGTTTCCCTAGAGGCCCGGCTGCCACCGGCTGGTAGGACAAAAGATGTTGTGCAAGTTTCTCATTGCGAGCACGTACGACTAAATATGGAACACATGCCTATTGATTGATTAGTACTTGGATACCGTTTTATTATTATCTGCAAATGCCCTGCTTTGATTGTTACATGAGTTTCTCTCATCCATGCAACGCCCGTTAAATCCGTCCCTGTGCCTACAGTATTTTAATCCTGCTGTTTACTATAATCACTACTGCTGTCTTTATTTCACCGCTGCTGTTATTTCACTATTTCCACTGCCATAAAACTGTTACTACTGATAAACTCTTGCGAGCAAGTCTGTTTCCAGGTGCAGCTGAATTGACAACTCCGCTGTTAAGGCTTACAAGTATTCTTTGTCTCCCCTTGTGTCGAATCAATAAATTGGGTAATACTTCCCTCGAAGACTGTTGCGATCCCCTATACTTGTGGGTCATCAACAAGCATCAATAAGTCTTGCATAAGAGTTAACTCATAAAGCAATAAATCAAAGTAAAGGTGTTGAAGCAACACAAAGGAAGATTAAGTTTCAGCGGTTGCTTTCAACTTATAACATGTATATCTCATGGATATTGTCAACATAAAGTAATATAACAAGTGCAATATGCAAGTATGTAGGAATCAATGCACAGTTCACACAAGTGTTTGCTTCTTAAGGTGGAGAGAGATAGGTAAACTGACTCAACAATAAAAGTAAAAGAAAGGTCCTTCAAAGAGGAAAGCATCGATTGCTGTATTTGTGCTAGAGCTTTTATTTTGAAAACATGAAACAATTTTGTCAACGGTAGTAATAAAGCATATGAGTTATGTAAATTATATCTTACAAGTTGCAAGCCTCATGCATAGTATACTAATAGTGCCCGCACCTTGTCCTACTTAGCTTGGACTACCGGATCTTCGCAATGCCATGTTTCAACCAAGTGTCACAAAGGGGTACCTCCATGCCGCCTGTACAAAGGTCTAAGGAGAAAGCTCGCATTTTGGATTTCTCGCTTTTGATTATTCTCAACTTAGACATCCATACCGGGACAACATGGACAACAGATAATGGACTCCTCTTTAATGCATAAGCATGTAGCAACAATTATTATTCTCATATGAGATTGAGGATATATGTCCAAAACTGAAACTTCAACCATGATTCATGGCTTTAGTTAGCGGCCCAATGTTCTTCTCTAACAATATGCATGCTCCAACCATTAAGGTGGTAGATCCCTCTTACTTCAGACAAGACGGACATGCATAGCAACTCACATGATATTCAATAAAGAGTAATTGATGGCGTCCCCAGAAGCATGGTTATCGCACAACAAGCAACTTAATAAGAGATAAAGTGCATAAGTACATATTCAATACTACAATAGTTTTTAAGGCTATTTTGTCCCATGAGCTATATATTGCAAAGGTGAATGATGGAATTTTAAAGGTAGCACTCAAGCAATTTACTTTGGAATGGCGGAGAAATACCATGTAGTAGGTAGGTATGGTGGACACAAATGGCATAGTAGTTGGCTCAAGGATTTTGGATGCATGAGAAGTATTCCCTCTCGATACAAGGTTTAGGCTAGCAAGGTTATTTGAAGCAAACTCAAGGATGAACCGGTGCAGCAAAACTCACATAAAAGTCATATTGTAAACATTATAAGACTCTACACCGTCTTCCTTGTTGTTCAAAACTCAATACTAGATATTATCTAGACCTTAGAGAGACCAAATATGCAAATCAAATTTTAGCAAGCTCTATGTATTTCTTCATTAATAGGTGCAAAGTATATGATGCAAGAGCTTAAACATGAGCACAACAATTGCCAAGTATCACATTATCCAAGACATTTTAGAATTACTACATGTAGCATTTTCCAATTCCAACCATATAACAATTTAACGAAGAAGAAACTTCGCCAAGAACATTATGAGTAAAGCCTAAGGACATATTTGTCCATATGCAACAGCGGAGCGTGTCTCTCTCCCACAAAGAGAATGCTAGGATCCATTTTATTCAAACAAAAACAAAAACAAAAACAAACCGACGCTCCAAGTAAAGAACACAAGATGTGACTGAATAAAAATATAGTTTCAGGGGAGGAACCTGATGATGTTGTCGATGAAGAAGGGGATGCCTTGGGCATCCCCAAGCTTAAACGCTTGAGTCTTCTTAAAATATGCAGGGGTGAACCACGGGGGCATCCCCAAGCTTAGAGCTTTCACTCCTCTTGATCATAGTATATCATACTCCTCTCTTGACCCTTGAAAACTTCCTTCACACCAAACTTCAAGCAAACTCATTAGAGGGTTAGTGCACAATTAATAATTCACATATTCAGAGGTGACACAATCATTTGGCCAAATCTGGAGATTGCGTAAGTGAAGATGGGCTTGAAGGATACATGTGAAGCATCTTCGAAGCGGCCTTGCGCTGATAGTTTGGGCTAAGTGGCCCATGTATCTGTAATATATTAGATCGCATTGTAATTTAGATTAAAGAGATAGAGTCTGGCCCGTGCACGGTTAGGTGCACGCCTCAATTAGAAAGTCCCTTGGACTATAAATATGTATCTAGGGTTATCGAAAAGGAGGACAATCATCGTTCAAACAAACACAAAATACGGCGCATCGCCACCCCTTCTCTTCGAGGGTTTCTCCCGGGTAAGCACCATGCTGCCTAGATCGCATCTAGCGATCTAGGCAGCGTAAGTTTATTCGTTATCCTTGTACTGCTCGTGCTGAAGCCTTGTTGATGGCGAGCGGTACTATTTATCCTTAGGTGTTTAGGGGCTCGCATTGGTGCTTTCACGTGCATATCTGCGTGGCAATGCCGTCCCTAGACACCTTGCTGCCCTTACGTCGATCTAGACGTAAGGGCAGCATCTTGCTTGATCATGCTTAGTAGATCCGATCCGTTATAGTTGCTCCCTGCATCTGCAGGGATTAGTTTAATATCTGCATAGTTAGGCCTTATGCTGGGGTCGGACGATCCGGTGGTGCGTTAGATGCTGTTTACCGTCCCTGCGAGGGATGTTCCGGGGATCAACGTTATGTTGGTTTTTAGGCCTCTCGTAGGGGTAGTTTGCATTGTCTCTCGTAGCTGCTAGGCCCGATCGCACGTAGGACGTTCCGATTATGCGGTGAAAACCCTAAACTGTCGTGGATCGCTTCAGCTTTGTCCTGATCAAGCAGGATCCCCATGCCATTGCTAATCCATCAAGGACCATGGGGCGATCGGCTCTTTGAGCCGATCCACAGGGAAACCTGAGAGCCGATAAGGCTCGTATTTAATGTGCACGTGTCTACCATGCAGGAACAATCGAAGCACTAACACCTTCCTGACCAGGTCTAGGTCAGGTGGCACGCCCAGGCAACCGCCAGGACGCGCGCCAGAAGATTTGCGGGACGACGCGAGGTGCCAGGGATCCACTAAGCGGCCCTAGGAGCTTCCCGGCTCTTCGTGTTGCTTAACCAAAGCCCGTCGGGGGGTTTTGGAGGGTAACACATTCTGGCACGCCCGGTGGGACCTCTTCTGCAACATCCACGTCAACACCGACATCCGAGATGGCAGAGGAGCAGATCACATACAAGGATCTCCCTGCGGAGCACAAGAAGAAATACGATGAGCTGAAGGCCATCTGTGAAGCCGAACTCATCGGCTCCTCTGAGACAACCCGTTCTCGCAACATCAAGCTCAGAGGAAACACGTGTCTGTCGCATGGCGTCAATACGGTAGATCTCAGCCACTCCATAAGAGAACCAGGGTTCTCTTTCGATGTCAATATGGCAGGGTTGTGATTCGCCATGGCGCGGACAAAGCAGAGAGCAGCCACTCTCGTGGCAAGGATAAAGAGGAGGCCGTTCCACGCGACCGGCCCCAAGACGACGATAGACGGTACCGACCGAGGAGGAGGTGAGAAACATACGGTATCACGCCCATTATCCGTGCATCTCCTCAACAAATATGAGCAGCAGTACGACCGACGTCGACGCTACGACGAAGACGATGAGAAACATCGTTGATCTGATGCGGAGAACAGGAGGTATCGTCATAACGACGGCAACAACGACGGTACGAACGTCGCGGCGAGAGGTCAAAGGAGCAAGGCAACGTGGACAAGCACCGGACTGTCCCCTCTTCAAACATTGTTGGGACTCGGAATGAGCCGATTACAATCGAGAACTGCCCGAATGCACACAGCAAAGGAGAAGGACGAACGAAGTTTCGGTGTTCGAGCGTCTAGGACCTCTCCACATCGAGTAAACGAGCTGAGTCATCTCAAGAAGAAGACTTCGAGGAGTCAGATGGAGAAGAAGATAGGTATCACCGACCAAGGTGGTGCCCTGATGGACTCAGCCATTCTCAGAAGCGTCGTGCAGCGGCTGCGAAACTTGGAAGAAGCCGAGGCACCTGTACACGTTGAGAAGAGCGCGGCCCGATCTGGCCGCGAAAATCCAGCAAACAGTGGAGACGAAGGCGCGCCCGCCAAAGAAAGTATGGCGCCCAAAACAGGCGAAAGCCGATGCACAGGCATCGGCTGATGCCGATGCAGAGACATCGGCTGATGCGAACATGATATCCGTGACCCGGACGGAGTAGCAAGTCCAAGACATTGGACATACGTGGCAAGGCCGATCCCTGAGATCGGCCCTCAAAAAATGAAAAGCAGGATCTTATCTCCAACATGCCACGTAGCTACAGTGGAAATCCAAGAAGTTGCAAACCATCGTCAAGCATTGCAACAAAGAAGGAGGCCGATTCTCAGTAATCGGCCGAAACTATCCTCAACATTCTTTTGTCTGTGTTCAGCATTGATCCAACAGATGCCTGAAGAGCCGATACCATCAATTACTTGACAGAATCGGCTCGGGGGGCACATAGATGGATAAGATAGGATACGGAGCTGGGAACGGATGTCAAATGTCCAGCAGAGCAGCTCAAGTATGGGGGCCGATACGTAAACAAATCGGCCGCAAAAAATCGAAAATACATAAAATTTGAGCACAGCCGATGCGTAGACATCGACTTAAGAATTCAAAGCCGATGCACGGCCATCGACTCAAGGGATACGACTGTTACAAGCAGAAGCCTGATGGATCAGCCATCGAGTTACGTAGCGAAGGACACACCGGTGGCTTTCCTCGAAGTCCAAGAGCTGCTAAGCGGCGGCGATCGCAGCCCAGCCAGGATCGTGAGAACAACCGACGATCGTCCAGTGGGACTAAACAACATTCACCAGAGGTTGTGTCATTGGACTGAAGAAGCTCGGGGGGCAGCTCACGTTGAAGGTTCTCTGCTTTGAAAAGCCGATTTATTAGAATCGGCTAACGCAACCACAGTTGAAAAGCTGGTAGTGGCCCAATACGGCTGGTGCACTTTCACTCTCGCCTTGACCAAGGCTCGGGGGGCAGCTGGCCCTGAAAATTCCCTGTTCTGAAAAGCCGATGGTGTTGAAATTGGCTGTACCCGCGTCGTAACCACGTTGAAGGGTGGAGGACTTTACAGAGGAAAACCACGAGGGTTGAGGAGTTTGAAGAGGGAGCCATTATCGGTGGTTAGGCTCTAGAATAGTTCGTTGCTGCGAAGAGACAAACATCATGAGGAAAGCCGTGAACGAGTGCTGTTTACAGAGTATCGGCTTCAGCATCAAGGTTGTCGCAGTGGACTAAGGAGCTTTCCTGGAAGCGTTAATCCAGGAGTTTTGCCGTCAGGACAAACGTCACGATCGGATGATTTAGAAGTCCGAGGATCTAGGGGTCTCATTGCGCGTTAGACCTATTCGGTTGGAAGTTTGGATCTGAATTTCATGGATTGCAAGTTGATATCTCGAGGAGGCGATTATATTGATCTGTCTTGCAATTTATTGGAAGAGCTGATGCATTGCCATCGGCTCATTGGCATCGACCGAATTGACAATCGGCAAAATTGAAACAAGGGAGGATCGGCTAAATTAATTTGCAAGGAATCGGCAGAGTCAAATTGGGGAAATTTCTTCATTGATAATCAGATTTCTTACATGAAAAGAGCTGATTGCTCTCAAAAGGAAGGCCTAGGGGGATGCATTGCCCCTCCTACTACTACTGATCCTATTCTAGGGATCCTATCTAGGGGCCATTGCCGCCCTCGTCATCGCCGTCGCCGCCGTGCGGTACTTTCTCGGCCTCGTCGCGCTGCGCGACCACCCGGAGGGCCCTCATTGTCTCGTCATCTTCGCCGCATCGTCTTCGTCGCTGTCGAAGTCACTAAGGTTGCCCGGCCAGGGCAAAGG
Source organism: Lolium multiflorum (assembly GCA_030979885.1). Classification (NCBI taxonomy): domain Eukaryota; kingdom Viridiplantae; phylum Streptophyta; class Magnoliopsida; order Poales; family Poaceae; genus Lolium; species Lolium multiflorum. Next base: position 91,184 of record JAUUTY010001015.1, on the reverse strand, counting down.
CGCTTGGCCGGCGGCTCGTCGGAGGAGGTGCTGTCCTCCTCCTCTTCTTCTTCCTTCACCTCCTCGGAGGAGGTGAAATCGCCCCAGGAGAAGCGATCGTCGTCGCTCTCCTCCTCCGTTCCCCGTCGGCAAGGAAGCGGAGGTCGCTCTCCCCGTCGGTCGAGGACTTGTCATCCTCCGACCAGATGGAGAAGTCGTGGCTCGACTCATCCCCGTCGGCGATGGCGCGGCGGATGTTGGCCGCATGGGCCTCTTGCGGATCCCATTCTGCGTCGGCTCTCGGAGGGGAGGATTGGACGAAGGGCTTGATGCGAGAGGAGGAAGAAGAAGAGGTCATGGTGGCCGAGGAGGGTTTTTTGAAGGTGCAAAGGGGAGGAGGGGAACTGTTCGATGCGGTTGAATAAAAGGGAGATGAAGATTTATTTGTCGAGCTTCAGAACGTGGTGCCAAAACTGTCAAATCGTGCAGAGAAGTTGAGAGAGCAAGACGTCATGATGAAGAATACTGCGACGGTTCTGCTCTGCCACGACATGACCCCTCGAGGAAAAACAGATGGTTTTGATATTATCATTACCAAAACCAGGGGGCATGTGTTATCACCGGATTTTGGCCAAATCAGGAGATGGGCCGTAAGTGAAGATGGGCTTGAAGGACGTACACGTGAAGCATCTTCGAAGCGGCCTTGCGCTGATAGTTTGGGCTAAGTGGCCCATGTATCTGTAATATATTAGATCGCATTGTAATTTAGATTAAAGAGATAGAGTCTGGCCCGTGCACGGTTAGGTGCACGCCTCAATTAGAAAGTCCCTTGGACTATAAATATGTATCTAGGGTTATCGGAAAAGGAGGACAATCATCGTTCAAACAAACACAAAATACGGCGCATCGCCACCCCTTCTCTTCGAGGGTTTCTCCCGGGTAAGCACCATGCTGCCTAGATCGCATCTAGCGATCTAGGCAGCGTAAGTTTATTCGTTATCCTTGTACTGCTCGTGCTGAAGCCTTGTTGATGGCGAGCGGTACTATTTATCCTTAGGTGTTTAGGGGCTCGCATTGGTGCTTTCACGTGCATATCTGCGTGGCAATGCCGTCCCTAGACACCTTGCTGCCCTTACGTCGATCTAGACGTAAGGGCAGCATCTTGCTTGATCATGCTTAGTAGATCCGATCCGTTATAGTTGCTCCCTGCATCTGCAGGGATTAGTTTAATATCTGCATAGTTAGGCCTTATGCTGGGGTCGGACGATCCGGTGGTGCGTTAGATGCTGTTTACCGTCCCTGCGAGGGATGTTCCGGGGATCAACGTTATGTTGGTTTTTAGGCCTCTCGTAGGGGTAGTTTGCATTGTCTCTCGTAGCTGCTAGGCCCGATCGCACGTAGGACGTTCCGATTATGCGGTGAAAACCCTAAACTGTCGTGGATCGCTTCAGCTTTGTCCTGATCAAGCAGGATCCCCATGCCATTGCTAATCCATCAAGGACCATGGGGCGATCGGCTCTTTGAGCCGATCCACAGGGAAACCTGAGAGCCGATAAGGCTCGTATTTAATGTGCACGTGTCTACCATGCAGGAACAATCGAAGCACTAACACCTTCCTGACCAGGTCTAGGTCAGGTGGCACGCCCTAGCAACCGCCAGGACGCGCGCCAGAAGATTTGCGGGACGACGCGAGGTGCCAGGGATCCACTAAGCGGCCCTAGGAGCTTCCCGGCTCTTCGTGTTGCTTAACCAAAGCCCGTCGGGGGGTTTTGGAGGGTCACACATTCAGAGGTGACACAATCATTTTTTACACTTCTGGACATTGCATAAAGCTACTGGACATTAATGGATCAAAGAAATTCATCCAACATAGCAAAAGAGGCAATGCGAAATAAAAGGCAGAATCTGTCAAAAACAGAACAGTTCGTAAAGACGAATTTTAAAGTGGCACCAGACTTGCTCAAATGGAAAAACTCAAAACTAATGAAAGTTGCGTACATATTATCGAGGAGCACGCTCGTAAATTCATTTTTTCGAATTTTCTACAGAGACTTAGCCCAATTCGTGAAGGCAACTTCATTCTCTTTCTAGGGAAGTGTTCCATACCTTTCTTGAGAGGAAATTGATATTTAATATTACCTTCCCTCATATCAATAACAGCACCAACGGTTCGAAGAAAAGGTCTTCCCAACACAATAGGACAAGATGCATTGCATTCGATATCCAAGACAACAAAATCAACGGGGACAAGGTTATTGTTAACCGTAATGCGCACATTATCAATCCTCCCCAAAGGTTTCTTTTTAACATTATCGGCAAGATTAACATCCAAATAACAATTCTTCAATGGTGGCAAGTCAAGCATATCATAAATCTTTTTAGGCATAACAGAAATACTTGCACCAAGATCACATAAAGCATTACATTCAAAGTCATTGAATTTCATTTTAATGATGGGCTCCCAACCATCTTCTAACTTTCTAGGAATAGAAGTTTCAAGTTTTAGTTTCTCTTCTCTAGCTTTTATGAGAGCATTTGTAATATGTTTTGTAAAGGCCAAATTTATAGCACTAGCATTAGGACTTTTAGCAAGTTTTTGTAAGAACTTTATAACTTCAGAGATGTGGCAATCATCAAAATCTAAATCATTATGAGCTACAGCAATGGGATCATTGTTCCCAAGGTTGGAAAAAATTTCAGCAGTTTTATCACAGTTTCAGCAGTTTTAGCAATTTCAGGCAGTTTTGTACGCTTTGCACTAGGAGTAGAAACATTACCAACACCAATTATTTTACCATTGATAGTAGGAGGTGCAGCAACATGTGAATCATTATCATTACTAATGGTGGTAATAGTCCAAACTTTAGCTACATTATTCTCTTTAGCTAGTTTTTCATTTTCTTCTCTATCCCACCTAGCACGCAATTCAGCCATTAATCTTATATTCTCATTAATTCTAACTTGGATGGCATTTGCTGTAGTAGTAATCTTATTATCAATATCATTATTAGGCATAACTTTCAATTTTAAAAGATCAACATCAGAGGCAAGTCTATCAACTCTAGAAGCGATAATATCAATTTTATCAAGCTTTTCCTCAACAGATTTGTTAAAAGCAGTTTGTGTACTAATAAATTCTTTAAGCATAGCTTCAAGACCAGAGGGTACACTCCTATTATTATTGTAAGAATTCCCATAAGAATTACCATAACCATTACCATTAGCAGAAGGATATGGCCTATAGTTATTACCAGAGTTGTTCCTATAAGCATTGTTGTTGAAATTATTATTTTTAATGAAATTCACATCAACATTTTCTTCTTGAGCAACCAATGAAGCTAAAGGAACATTATTTGGATCAACATTAGATCTACCATTCACAAGCATAGACATAATCACATCAATCTTATCACTCAAGGAAGAGGTTTCTTCAACAGAATTTACCTTCTTACCTTGTGGAGCTCTTTCCGTGTGCCATTCAGAGTAATTTATCATCATATCATCAAGAAGTTTTGTAGCCGCCCCCAAAGTGATGGACATAAAGGTACCTCCAGCAGCTGAATCCAATAAATTCCGCGAAGAAAAATTTAGTCCTGCATAGAAGGTTTGGATGATCATCCAAGTAGTCAGTCCATGGGTTGGGCAATTCTTTACCAAAGTTTTCATTCTCTCCCATGCTTGAGCAACATGTTCAGTATCTAATTGCTTAAAATTCATTATGCTACTTCTCAAAGATATAATTTTAGCGGGAGGATAATATCTACCAATAAAAGCATCCTTACATTTAGTCCATGAATCAATACTATTCTTAGGCAAAGATAGCAACCAATCTTTAGCTCTTCCTCTTAATGAGAAAGGAAACACTTTCAATTTAATAATATCACCATCTACATCCTTATACTTTTGCATTTCACAAAGTTCAACAAAATTATTAAGATGGGCAGCAGCATCATCAGAACTAACACCAGAAAATTGATCTCTCATGACAAGATTTAGTAAAGCAGGTTTAATTTCAAAGAATTCTGCTGTAGTAGCAGGTGGAGCAATAGGTGTGCATAGGAAATCATTATTATTAGTGGTTGTGAAGTCACACAACTTAGTATTTTCAGGGGTATTCATTTTAGCAACAGTAAATAAAACAAACTAGATAAAATAAATGCAAGTAACTAATTTTTTGTGTTTTTGATATAGAGAGCAAGACAGTAAATAAAGTAAAACTAGCAACTAATTTTTGTGTGTTTTGTTTAGGTGCAGCAAACAAAGTAGTAAATAAAATAAAGCAAGACAAAAACAAAGTAAAGAGATTGAGAAGTGGAGACTCCCCTTGCAGCGTGTCTTGATCTCCCCGGCAACAGCGCCAGAAATTTTTGCTTGATGCGCGTAGATGTACACGTCCGTTGGGAACCCCAAAAGGAAGGTATGATGCGCACAGCAGTAAGTTTCCCTCAGTATGAAACCAAGGTTATCGAACCCAGGAGCCAAGAAGCACGTTGAAGGTTGTTGGTGGAGGAATGTAGTGCGGCGCAACACCGGTGAAACCGGCGCCAACGTGGAACCTGCACAACACAACCAAAGTACTTTGCCCCAACGAACAGTGAGGTTGTCAATCTCACCGGCTTGCTGTAACAAAGGATTAACCGTATTGTGTGGAAGATGATTGTTTGCAAGAAAACAGTAAAACAAGTATTGCAGTAGATTGTATGCGATGTAAAGAATAGGACCGGGGTCCACAGTTCACTAGAGGTGTCTCTCCCATAAGATAAAAGCATGTTGGGTGAACAAATTACAGTCGGGCAATTGACAAATAGAAAAGGGCATAACAATGCATATACATGATATGATAAATATAGTGAGATTTAATTGGGCATTACGACAAAGTACATAGACCGCCATCCAACTGCATCTATGCCTAAAAAGTCCACCTTCAGGTTATCATCCGAACCCCATTCAGTATTAAGTTGCAAAGCAACAGACAATTGCATTAAGTATGGTGCGTAATGTAATCGACAACTACATTCTTAGACATAGAATCAATGTTTTATCCCTAGTGGCAACAGCACATCACAACCTTAGAACTTTCTGTCACTGTCCCAGGTGTCAATGAAGGCATGAACCCACTATCGAGCATAAATACTCCCTCTTGGAGTTAAGAGCAAAAACTTGGCCAGAGCCTCTACTAATAACGGAGAGCATGCAAGATCATAAACAACACATAAACAATAGATTGATAATCACCATAACATAGTATTCTCTATCCATCGGATCCCGACAAACACAACATATAGTATTACAGATAGATGATCTTGATCATGTTAGGCAGCTCACAAGATCCAACAACGAAGCACATAAGGAGAAGACGACCATCTAGCTACTGCTATGGACCCATAGTCCAGGGGTGAACTACTCACTCATCACTCCGGAGGCGACCATGGCGGTGTAGAGTCCTCCGGGAGATGAATCCCCTCCCAGGGTGCCGAGGCGATCTCCTGAATCCCCGAGATGGGATTCGCGGCGGCGGCGTCTCTGGAAGGTTTTCCGTATCGTGGCTCTCGGTACTGGGGGTTTCGCGACGGAGGCTATTTGTAGGCGGAAGGGCAGGTCAAGAGGCGGCACGAGGGGCCCACACCATAGGTCGGCGCGGCCAGGGCCCGGGCCGCGCCGCCCTGTGGTGTCGCCACCTCGTGGCCCCACTTCGACTCTCCTTCGGTCTTCTGGAAGCTTCGTGCAAAAATAGGACCCTGGGCGTTGATTTCGTCCAATTCCAAGAATATTTCGTTACTAGGATTTCTGAAACCAAAAACAGCAGAAAACAACAACTGGCTCTTCGGCATCTTGTTAATAGGTTAGTTCCAGAAAATGCGTAAATACGACATATAATGTGCATAAAACATGTAGATATCATCAATAATGTAGCATGGAACATAAGAAATTATCGATACGTTGGAGACGTATCAACCTCGTCGATTTCTACTTTTCTTCCAGTCACTTGTTTCGTGAGAAACTCCTTCTCAAGAAAGGATCCGTTCTTGGCAACAAAGATTTTGCCTTCGGATCTGTGATAGAAAGTATACCCAATTGTTTCTTTAGGGTATCCTATGAAGATGCATTTCTCCGCTTTGGGTTCTAGCTTGTCAGGTTGTAACTTCTTTACATAAGCTTCGCAACCCCAAACTTTAAGGAACGACAGCTTAGGTTTCTTTCCAAACCATAATTCATACGGTGTCGTTTCAACGGATTTAGATGGTGCCCTGCGGCTGTCTCTAATGCATAACTCCAAAATGATAACGGCAAATCAGTAAGAGACATCATAGAACGAACCATATCTAAGAGAGTTCGATTACGACGTTCGGACACACCGTTTCGTTGTGGTGTTCCCGGCGGTGTCAATTGTGAAAGTATTCCGCATTTCTTTAAATGCATGCCAAACTCATAACTCAGATATTCACCTCCACGATCAGATCGTAGAAATTTAATCTTCTTGTTATGTTGATTTTCTACTTCACTTTGGAATTCCTTAAACTTCTCGAAAGTTTCGGATTTATGTTTCATTAAATAGATATACCCATATCTACTCAAATCATCTGTGAAGGTTAGAACATAACGATAACCACCGCGCGATGCTACACTCATTGGTCCGCACACATCGGTATGTATGATTTCCAACAAGTCTGTAGCTCGCTCCATAATACCAGAAAATGGAGTCTTAGTCATTTTTTCCATTAGACATGGATCTATTAGTCATTTTTCCCATTAGACATGCTTCGCATCTATCAAGTGACTCAAAATCAAGTGATTCAAGTAATCCATCAGTATGGAGTTTCTTCATGCGCTTCACTCCAATATGACCAAGACGACAGTGCCACATATAAGTAGAATTATCATTTAATTTAATTCGTTTAGCATCAATGTTATGTATATGTGTATCACTACTATCGAGATTTAACAAGAATAAACCATTCATCTCAGGTGCATGACCATAAAAGATATTATTCATATAAATAGAACAACCATTATTCTCAGACTTGAATGAATAACCGTCTTGCATTAAACAAGATCCAGATATAATGTTCATGCTTAACGCAGGCAAAATAAAATTGCCAACATAAATCGACCTTGGATCCACGCCATCGCGCTTCATCCCCGGCAACGTCGCCAGCTAGTCTTGATGACCCACAAGTATAGGGGGTGTATCGTAGTACTTTTGATAAATAAGAGTGTCGAACCCAACGAGGAGCAGAAGGTGTTGACAAGCAGTTTCGATGAAGGATTCACTGTAAATGCTCACAGACAAGTATTCAGGGGGTTTTGATATAGCAGATAAATAAAGTACGAGTAAATAAAATGCGAGAGAAATAATTGCAGCGAGTGGCCCAATCCTTTTTAGCACAAAGGACAAGCCGGTTTGTTTACTTATAATGACCAAACGTTCTTGAGGACACACGGGGATTTTAGTCTAGTGCTTTCGCTTCATATAGTTGATTAATCTTCATTGTTTTGATAAGTGTTGTGTGGGTGAACCTATGCTAATGCACCGCCCTTCCTAGGACTAATACATACTTGTGATTATACCCCTTGCAAGCATCCGCAAATACAAGAAAGTAATTAAGATAAATCTAACCACAGCCTTAAACTCTGAGATCCTGCTATCCCTCCTGCACCGATATACTAACGGGGGTTTAGGTTGCTGTCACTCCGGCAACCCCACAATTAGCAAACGAATACAAGATGCACTCCCCTAGGCCCATAAAGGTGAAGTATCATGTAGTCGACGTTCACATGACACCACTAGAAGAATAACACCACAACTTAAATATCAAACCATTAAATATTACTCAACATAGTTCACTACTAACATTTAGACTTCACCCATGTCCTCAAGAACTAAACGAACTACTCACGAGACATCATATGGAACATGATCAGAGGTGATATGATGATGAATAACAATCTGAACATAAACCTTGGTTCAATGGTTTCACTCAATAGCATCAATAACAAGTAGAAATCAATACCGGGAGAGTTTCCCCTATCAAACAATCAAGATCCAACCCTAATTGTTACAGCGGTGACGAGGTGCAGCGGTGGAGATGGCGGTGTAGATGGTGGAGATGATGATGATGATGATCCCAATGGTGTCCAGCTCGATGACGGTGGCGATGGCGTCGATTTCCCTCCGGAGGGGAATTTCCCCGGCGGATTTCTCGCCCCGGAGAGCTCTTTTCTCTCGTGTCTCTCCGCCTCGCAGAGGCGGCTCGTCTATTCTCCGTAACTTCCCGCCTTAGGTTTTCGGGACTAAGATGTACGCGAAGGAGAGGAGGCCGAGGGGGTGTGGGCCCCTCCCCACATGGCGCGCGGCCAGGGTAGGGCCCGCCGGCCTATGGGGGGCCCATGGCGGCCCTCCTCGGCTCCTCCTCCGCTCTCTTCGTCTTCTGGAAAAATAGGATTTTTCATATAATTTCCGTCAATTGTTGATCTTCAGAAATATGGTGTCCTGACGGTGCTTTTTCCAGCAGAATCCTGACTCCGGTGAATAATTCTCCAATGATCATGAAACATGCAAAATAGGTGAAATAACATAAGTATCATCTCTAAATATGAAATATATCAATGAATAACAGCAAATTATGATATAAAATAGTGATGCAAAATGGACGTATCAACTCCCCCAAGCTTAGACTTCGCTTGTCCCCAAGCGAAACTGAGCTCAATGAACAAGACCACATGTTTATGGAGTGAAGAGTCGATAAATAAAATACGGACAAGAAGCATCATATTGATTCACACAAGATATTCTAGTAAACATCCTCCTCATATAACTCATCTTGAAATAAGTAAAGAGAAATCACAAATAGAGGTGCATAGGAAATCATAAACGGTTATGGCAAACTTTGTTCTTGGTCAGAGAACTACTAATGGATTGTACTTATCTTCTAAACAAAGCTTTCATATTAGAATTTATATGGCAGGGCTCTCATCCTTAATCATAACAATCTCCTCATAATCATTGATAACTTTCAAAGTCATATTCATTCAGATAAAATTTGTACTAAACAAGAAAGCATAAAAGGCATGACTAACTAAATCATAGCATAAATGGTTGGTTCACAACAACTCAATTGCTTGCTTAAGATAGAGGGAAATAGGTTTACTGACTCAACATAAAAGTAAAAGATAGGCCCTTCGCAGAGGGAAGCAGGGATTAAATCATGTGCTAGAGCTTTTCAAGTTTTGAAATCATATAAAGAGCATAAAAGTAATATTTTGAGTGGTGTTTATTGTTGTCAACGAATGGTAGTGGGCACTCTAACCCCCTTGCCAAACAGACCTTCCAAGAGCGGCTCCCATGAAGGACGTCATCTCTACCAGCAAGGTAGATCATCCCCCTTCTCTTTTGTTTACACATGTATTTTAGTTTTATTATGGATGACACTCCCCCAACCTTTGCTTTCACAAGCCATGGCTAACCGAATCCTCGGGTGCCTTCCAACATTCACATACCATGGAGGAGTGTCTATTGCAAAATTAAGTTGCTTACTGATAAATCAGGGCAAAACATGTGAAGAGAATTATTAATGAAAGTTATTAATTGGGGCTGGGAACCCCGTTGCCAGCTCTTTTTGCAAAATTATTGGATAAGCGGATGTGCCGCTAGTCCATTGGTGAAAGTCCGCCCAACAAGATTGAAAGATAAAACACCACATACTTCCTCATGAGCTATAAAACATTGACACAAATAAGGAATAATATAGTTTGAATTATTTAAAGGTAGCACATGAAGTATTTACTTGGAGTGGCGCAAAATACCACATAGTAGGTAGTTATGGTGGACACAAATGGCATGGGTTTGGTCTAAGGTCATGGATGTATGAGAAGCATTCCCTCTCAATACAGGTCTTTGGCTAGCAAGGTTGGGTAGCAAGCATAAAGGTTGAGGGAAACAAACAAATATACATGTGATAGAAACAATCATGCATCTTTCTCGTAAGCACAAGCAATTTTAACTTCAGAATACTAAACTCATTAGCAGAAAGATAATAAAGTAATATATCTACATGTATTTCCCTTTTCTATTTAAACATCAAGGTGTTGTTGCTATTGACCAATGCTAAGTTTGCCAAAACCAAATAGATTTACTTGATGCTCCCAAAGTGATATCAATACTAATGTCAAGAGTAATCATATAACAGAGATTGCAAACTAAAATAAGGTGTGCAAAAAGTAAATGATAAGACTTCTCATTAATATTCCATAACGATAACTCACACCAACGGATACATAGATAACCAACTAAGAGAGATACTTCCACACTGCAAACTATTCTATATGATAACTTCCCTACTCATGATATGACACTACTTGATAGTAAAAAGATAAAGATAGTGATGATGTGATACCGCGGCACTCCCCCAAGCTTGGAACAAACCAAGGGGATGCCAATACCGATGATGAATTACTCCTTCGGTGGTGATGGTGGTGGATTCTTCTCGTCATCAGACTTCCAAGGAAGAGGCTCTCCATCAACAAACGATGTCTTGGTCTCGGGAATCCTGAAACTAGCAGCATAGCTAATGCGTTTAAACCTGTTTTCATACTCACAGTTTTGATTCCAAACATCATAAAGTTGCGCCTGAAGTTGGTTGGTAGTGTTGTGAAGTGAGAGGATATCGCTCCACAGCTTTGCAGTCTCCTTCTCGTGTTCACCAATGAGTTCGGACACAATTCTGTGGAAGATGTCCACTTCACGCTCAGCCATCTTCTTGTAGGTGAAGACCTCTTGTTCTAGTTTCTCCATCCTGTCCTCCAAGCTTCCTTCTCCCTTAGGTCCCCGAACATCTTCTATCTGCAACTCTCCATCTACGAGCAGCAATTCTTTGGGATGCATCTTCAACTCGCTCATGTACGGGTTGACGACGTTCTCAAAGAAGTTGTCCTTCGGAGGCTCCGACGAAGACATGGTGGCTCTAGATCTGAAAACAATATCTGGCAGAAAACAGCTCGAAACAAAACACGACGAGAAAACGATATACGGACCTCCAGGGGTCCGGGAGATTATATAGCAAATATTTTTACGACAAAAGGAAGGTTCCAGGCCGAAAACGAGTGGAAACGGGACGCCGAGGGGCTGTCCCCATAGGGCGGCGCGGCCAGGGTGGGGCCCGCGCCGGCCTATGGTGACGGGCCCTCGTGCGTCGCCTCCACTCCGTTTCGATCTCGTAATTTTTCATATTTTCCATAAACAGCGAAATATTGTTCGGAAAGTTAAACGCGGACTTTTTATTACTAAAACTGTTACCTATTCAAAGTCGAACTCTGCAGAACTGTCAATTTGGTCTTTGATGAAAGCTTCCGGAGTCATCACTTGAATAACATCAATATCTTCATTATAAGAATCTCCAGAAATATAATGCTTGAGTCTTTGTCCATTCACTACTTGTGTGGCATTACCTTGCAGAGAGCTAATTTTAATTGCCCCTGAACGATACACCTCCTCAATGACATATGGTCCTTCCCATTTTGAGAGTAATTTCCCTGCAAAAATCTGAGACGAGACCGATACAATAGGACTTTATCTCCAACATTAAATTCTCTTTTAATAATTCTTCTATCATGCCACTTCTTAACTTTCTCCTTAAAAAGTTTAGCATTTTCATAAGCTTCACTTCTCCATTCATCTAAAGAACTCAATTGTAGCAACCTCTTCTTACCGGCAAGTTTAAAATCTTTATTAAGTTCTCTTACAGCCCAATAAGCTTTGTGCTCTAATTCTAAAGGTAAATGACAAGCTTTTCCATAAACCATTTTATAAGGAGACATTCCCATAGGATTTTTATAAGCAGTTCTATAAGCCCACAGTGCTTCCTTTAACTTACTAGCCCAATTCTTTCTAGATTTATTAACAGTCTTTCCCAAGATAGATTTAATTTCTCTATTTGATAATTCTACTTGCCCACTAGTTTGAGGATGATAAGCTGAAGCAATTCTATGATTAATACCATATTTAGCAAGAGTTTTTCTAAAACCACCATGAATAAAGTGAGAACCTCCATCAGTCATAATATATCTAGGTACTCCAAATCTAGGAAATATAACATCTAAAAGCATTTTTATAGAGGTCTCACGATCAGCACTTTTTGTAGGTATAGCTTCTACCCATTTAGTAACATAATCAACAGCAACAAGTATATGAGTGTTACCTTCTGAAGAAGGGAAAGGACCCATGAAGTCAAATCCCCAACAATCAAATGGTTCAATAACAAGAGTATAATTCATAGGCATTTCATTGCGTCTAGAGATATTACCAACTCTTTGACATTCATCACAAGATAAGATAAACTTCCTTGCATCCTTGAAAAGTGTTGGCCAATAAAAACCTGATTGTAGAACCTTTTGTGCGGTTCTATCTCCAGCGTGATGTCCTCCATAAACACTACCATGACACTTACTCAATATCTCTTGTTGTTCATATTCTGGGACACATCTTCGCATAATACCATCCACTCCTTCTTTATATAAGTGTGGGTCATCCCAAAAATAATGCCTCAAATCATAAAAGAATTTCCTCCTTTGCTGAGCTGAAAAGGTTGGAGGCAAGTACTTCGAAACAATAAAGTTAGCATAATCAGCATACCAAGGACTATCTCGCGAGCTCACCTTTATTACAGCCAATTGTTCATTTGGAAAACTATCATTAACAGGAACAGGATCATAAGCAATATTTTCCAATCTAGACAAATTATCAGCAACAGGATTATCAGCACCTTTCCTATCTACAATATGTAAATCAAATTCTTGCAAAAGAAGCACCCATCTAATAAGCCTTGGCTTAGCATCTTTCTTTTCCATAAGGTACCTAATCGCAGCATGATCAGTATGAACTGTGACTTTTGAATCAACAATATAGGATCTAAACTTGTCACATGCAAAAACTACGGCTAATAATTCTTTCTCAGTTGTAGCATAATTTCTTTGAGCAGCGTCTAGAGTTTTACTAGCATAATGAATAACATTTAATTTTTTATCTACTCGCTGTCCAAGAACAGCACCTACAGCAAAATCACTAGCATCACACATAATTTCAAATGGTAAATTCCAATCAGGAGGTTCGACTACAGGAGCAGTTGTTAAGGCTTTCTTTAGAGTTTCAAAAGCTTCCTTACAATCATCATCAAAAACGAAAGGTACATCTTTTTGAAGAAGATTAGTAAGAGGCTTTGAAATTTTAGAGAAATCTTTAATAAACCTCCTATAAAAACCAGCATGACCAAGAATACTACGAATACCTTTAACATCCCTAGGATAGGGCATCTTCTCAATTGCTTCAACTTTAGCTCTATCAACTTCAATACCTCTCTCGGAAATTTTATGTCCCAATACAATTCCTTCATTAACCATAAAGTGGCATTTCTCCCAATTAAGAACAAGGTTAGTTTCTTCACATCTCTGCAAAACTTTATCAAGGTTTCGCAAGCAATTATCAAAAGAATTCCCATAGACAGAAAAATCATCCATGAATACCTCAACAATCTTTTCACAAAAGCCATGAAAAATAGCAGACATGCATCTTTGGAAAGTAGCAGGAGCATTACATAAACCAAAAGGCATACGCCTATAAGCATAAGTTCCATAGGGACAAGTGAAAGTGGTTTTCTCTTGATCTTTAGCTCTAACAGCAATTTGTGAAAACCCAGAATATCCATCAAGAAAGCAGAAATGAGTATTTTTAGACAACCTTTCTAACATTTGATCAATAAAAGGTAAAGGGTAATGATCTTTCTTAGTAACTTTATTAACTTTTCGAAAATCAATGCACATTCTATACCCTACAACTACTCTTTGAGGAATGAGCTCATCATTATCATTAGGCACAACAGTCATTCCTCCCTTCTTAGGAACACAATGCACAGGACTAACCCATCTACTATCAGCAATAGGATATATAATACCTGCTTCAAGAAGTTTTAATACCTCATTTCTTACCACATCCTTCATCTTGGGAATTAGACGACGCTGATGTTCATCACCAGAATTTGACCAAGTTAGAGGTGGGCCGCGATCAAGATGGACGTGAAGATTGTACATGGAAGAAATACGTGAATCGGCCTTTTATACCAAGTTGGGCTAAACTGCCCATGTATCTGTAACATATTAGATCGCATCTTAGTTTAGAAGTTAGAGTTTTACCCGTGCACGGTTTGGTGCACGCCCACATTAGAAAGTCCCCTGGACTATAAATATGTATCTAGGGTTTATGAAATAAACAACAACCAACGTTCACCACAAACCAATCTCGGCGCATCGCCAACCCCTTCGTCTCAAGGGTTTCTCCGGTAAGCACCATGCTGCCTAGATCGCATCTCGCGATCTAGGCAGCACGAGCCTGCCCACGTTGTTCATGCGTTGCTCGTACTGAAGCCTTTTTGATGGCGAGCGACGTAGTTATCATAGATGTGTTAGGGTTAGCATTGTTCCTAGTATCATATGCTGTCGTAGTGCAACCCTTGCGCATCTAGCCGTCCTTGTACCTCATCATGGGTGCAGGGGCGGCACCCCGCTTGATCATTATTTAGTAGATCTGATCCGTTACGATTGCTCCTTGATTCATCAAGGATTAGTTTAATATCTGCAATAGTTAGGCCTTACAAAGGGTTGGAGGATCCAGCGGCATGTAGGGTGTAGTTTGCTGCCCCTAGACAGGATGTTCCGAGGATCAACCTAGTGTTGGTTTTTAGGCCTTGTCTAGGGCTGGCTTACGATCACCGTGCGTGAGCGCGAGGCCCAATCGTGAGTAGGATGATCCGATTATGCGGTGAAAACCCCAAATCGTCGTGGATCTCATATGCTTTATCTTGATCAAGCAGGACCACCATATATTCGGCCACCTTGGACGAATCATGGGTGGATCGGCTCCATGAGCCGATTCACAGGATAACCTGAGAGCCGATCGAGGCTCGTATTTAACGTGTACGTGTGTGCCCTGCAGGAAACTAAGCGAGGCATCATCCACACCTTCCTGACCAGGTATAGGTCAGGTGGCACGCCCTTGCAATTTGCATCGGCGCGCGACCAGGAGGCTTTGCGGGCCGTCGCTCTGAGGGACTGGGGCCAGCCGCAGCCCTAGTTGTTCCCGGCTCTACGGTGTTGACCAGTCACTGCCCGCCGGTGGGTTTCTGACGTCAACACATTCTGGCACGCCCGGTGGGACAATCTTCAACATCCACCACATCGCCATCTACATCTGAGATGGCGGAAGAAACTCCGGTCACCTACGAGGAGCTCAATGGCGAGCTCAAGAAGAAGTATGACGAGGTCAAAGCCTTCCTCGAAGCCGACCTCATCGGCTCTTTCCACAGGACCCGTTCCCATGGCATCAGATGGAAGGGGTTCTCACCTGAAGGCGCGCTTGATGGAGTGGACCTATCCACCCCGTCAGAAGAACGCACCAGGTCGCTGCGTCAGGAGATCAACTTCATGGTGGCTCATTCGCTGCACCGCCATTCTGAGAGCCTGGTGAATACGTTGGAGCGCGTCGCTCTGCGCGTGATCCAGGAGATCATGAGCCATCAGTACTCTCCGTCAGGACCAGCCCTAGGGACTCACCAAGGGGAATTGCTACTCCAGTCCCGTCCACCGCTGCCGTTCGCGTTGGCAGCGCCCGAAGCGCCGAACTCATCGGCCTACGTCGTCTACAAGATTGGTGGTGACCCCAGTGACTACCAATTCCTACATGACGCGCCCAAGGAGATCCCGCACGGATACGCATGCGCATACGTGCCAGACTGCAGCACCTGGGCACCCTCGAACCAGGTTGCTACAGCGGGGACTTCTGGAGCAACAGGAGGAACGTCGGAGGCAGACCCTGAGAAGCAAACGTGGCTAGCTAAATACGCCACCCCGACAAAACTCCCGAGCCCAGCTCCTGCAGTTGGCTCAGAACCGGAAAAACAAGCATGGCTGGTTAAGTACGCCACTCCGACGAATCTTCAAGGTTCGGCACCTTCAGCCATCACCGCGGATCAGATTTGTACGATTCTGAAAGATCAGTTCGGCATGATGCCGAAAAGGAAGACGGTCGGCTATACCAAGCCGTACCCCAACGAGTACGAATTGATCCCGCTACCACCCAAGTATCGGCTCCCGGACTTCACAAAGTTCAGCGGATCAGATGGTTCCAGCTCCATCGAGCATGTGAGCCGATATTTGGCACAGCTGGGCATGATCTCAGCGTCAGACGAGCTGCGTGTGAGGTACTTCTCACAGTCCCTCACAGGATCGGCTTTCGGTTGGTACACGTCGCTGCCACCGAACTCAGTCCAGACTTGGAAGCAGTTGGAAGAACGGTTCCATGAGCAATATCACTCAGAGGCTTCCGAGGCTGGCATTGCCGATTTGGCACAAGTACGACAGAAGCGCGGGGAAACAGTGGCGGAATACATCCAGCGCTTCAGGACCGTTAGGAACCGATGCTATTCGGTTCACGTGAGCGAAAAAGAAGCAGTCGAGTTGGCGGTGGTGGGTCTATCATCATCGATCAAGGACGTGGCCTCCCAAGCGGACTACCCTTCATTAGCACACATGGTGCAGAAGCTGTCAGCGTATGAACAGCGCCACCCAGATGTCTACCAGGACAAATTCAAGCGCGTGGTTACCATGGTTGACGCAGGCGAAGATGAAGGTGCTACGGGAGAACAAGAGGTCGCAGTGGCTGAGTGGACTCGAGCGGCAGGCCCAGTAACCTGCAAATGGGTGAAGCCACCAGGGCCTCCAAGAGGGTTCGACTTCGACGTGACGAAAACCGAGCAGATTTTCGATCTCTTACTCGCGGAGAAGCACATAAAGATACCCGAAGGCCACAAGGTCCCTACGGTGCAAGAGCTGAACGGAAAGCCATACTGCAAGTGGCATAACACGTTCACCCACACCACTAACGACTGCAGGGTGTGGCGTCAGCAGATCCAAATGGCGATAGAAAATGGGCGACTAATTTTTAACCAGTACGCCATGAAGGTCGACACACACCCCTTCCCCGCCGTCAACATGGTGGAGTTTACCCACCTCGGAGGGTGCCAGCCAGATTTCTCAGCCAACATCAACATGGTAGAGCTTGGACACCACTCTGAGAAGGGCGGGGATGAGGACTGCTACTCTCATAGCAAAGACACAGAGGAGGCCGCTCCATGCGATCGGCTCCGTCAAGATGGCAAGCGCTACGTCACAGAGGGAGAAGTGAAGAACATAAGATATCAACGACCCCTCTCTGATCACCTCCTCAACAAGTATGTGAGTCGGTATGACCAACACCGGCGACACGGCGACGATGATGAAAGAGATCGTCTGGCCAGAAACGACAGAAGGCATCGTCGGCATAATCACGATGAGGAGCGACAGGAGCGCCACGCAAGGGAGCAAGACGACACGGGCAGACATTGGGACTGCCCCTTCTTCAGACACTGCTGGGATTCAGGAATGAGCCGATTACCAACAATCGGCAACTGCCCAGAATGCAACCAGAAAAAGAAGGAGGCAGCCAACGTGTCTGTGTTCGAGCGCTTAGGGCCTCTCCCACCACAAAACAGACGTGCTGAGACCCCTCTGTTGGAAGATCTCGAGGATTCGGAAGACGAGGGGGAAGACGAAGAAGACAGGTACCACCGTCCAAGGTGGTGCCCTGATGGTCTCAGCCATTCACAAAAGCGCAGGGTTCAGCGATTGCGCGGTCTGGAGGAAGCCGAAAGGTTATACTTGCATACGCTGAGGAAGGCACGACCTGATTTGGCTGCGAAAGTCCAGAGGACCCTGGATGAAGAGGGGCTGCCGCAAAGAAAAGAATGGCGCCCCAAGCAAAGGAAAGCCGATGATGAAACATCGGCTGGCACGAACATGGTGCTCGTTCGTCCGGCGGAGTGTAGACCTCCACGATCACACGTTGCACCCGAGGTGGACACCAGCAAGCGCTCCAACGTGATAAAATCGGAGATTGGGCTGGTTTTATCCACCGACATGGACGAGTAGCAAGACTACGTCAATAAGCAAAGGTGGCGAGGCTGATCCTTGCGATCGGCCCTCCAAAAATTTATGAAGGGACATTACAAGACCTTCACCGAGCAAGCAATGTGGAGGCCGATTCCAGCAATCGGCCGAAATTATCCTCACCATCTATTCTGCCTGGGATCAACGTTTGACCCAACAGGGACTACCTGAAGAGCCGATACCATCAATTCTCTTGACAGAATCGGCTCGGGGGGCACCTAGATGGATAAAACATGAGGATATGAGATAATACTATCAAATATGGGGGCCGACACACAAATCGGCCTAAAAAATTTAAAAAATTTACAGCCGATGCAAGGGCATCGACTTTAGAATTGAGAAGTAGCCGATGCGCAGCCATCGACTCAAGAGGAATAGCTGTACGATCGAGGGTCAATCTGCATGATCAGGTCAAGGATGGATCGCATTAGATCCGCCAAAGGAAAGGAGCCGATCTGACCAGCAGGGCGCTAAGAGCGGACTGAAGAAACTCGGGGGGCAGCTCACCTTGAAGGCTCTCTGCTCTGGGAAGCCGATTTATGTGCAAATCGGCTGGCTCTGCATGATCAAGCCTAGGCTCATTCCGCTAATTTGCGCGTCCTCGTTTTGGTTTTTGCCTTGGCTAAAGACTCGGGGGGCGACGGGCCTGGTAGATGTTCTATGGAGGAGCCGATTGGGGCACCATCGGCTGATCTTTCGTCGCAACCTTCTTCGCAAATATGATGAGCGCTCGCTGAAAAGGACCGCTGAAAACGGTAGCGGGAATTTTAAGGGCTCTCCTGGAGATCCGCAGTATCTACCGAATAGAAAATTATCAGTTGGAGAAGGGAAGGGCGAATTTTGAAGGACCGATGCGGTGCTATCGGCTCATCACGCATTGGCAAAGGGAACGAATCGGCAAGGTCAGTAGAAGAGGGAATCGGCTCAATTGAACTCAGAAGAAATCGGCAAATCAAATTGGGGAAAAGTTCTTCATTAATAGGAGAGATTTCTTACATAGTAGAGCTGATTGCCCTCAAAAGGGGGTACATTGCCCCGTCTACTTCTACGGATCCTATGCTAAGGGCCCTATCTACGGGCCATTGCTGCCCTCGTCGTCGCCGTCATCGCCGCTGTCGGCGCTGCTCCCGGCCGGCTCGTCGTCGCTGCTCCAGCGGCCGCCGGCAGGACCTTCATTGTCCTCATCTTCCTCGTCGCGTCGTCGTCGTCGCCGAAGTCACTCAGATTTCCCGGCCAGGGGCAATGGCGCTTGGCCGGCGGCTCGTCGGGGGAGCTGTCGTCGTCGTCGTCCTCTCTTCCTCCTCCTTCACCTCCTCGGAGGTGGCCCCATCCCAGGGGAAGCGATCATCCTCGCTTTCTTCCACCGCTTCCTTGTCGGCGAGGAAGCGGAGATCGCTCTCCCCATCAGTCAGGGACTTGTCGTCCTCTGACCAGATGGAGAAATCATGGCTGGGCTCATTCCCGGCCTCGATGGCGCGGCGAGTGTTGGCCGCGTGGACCTCCGCTGGGTTCCACTCCGGCGTCGGCTCGCGGGAAGAGGAGGACTCGATGGGAAAGCCCGATGAGGCGGAGGAAGAAGAGGACATGGTGGCGCAGGAGGGCTTTTGGGTGCTAATGCGAAGGAGATGAAGGAATAAACTGTGCGGAGTGGTTAAATAAAAGGGGATATAGTGGAAGTTTAATGCCCAAGCAGTTTCCGAGGACGTGGTGCCAGAACCGTCAAATCGTGCAGAGAAGGCGAGGAGGCAGGGCATCATGGTGAAGGATACTGCAACGGTTCTGCCACGACATGACCCGGCGAAGGAAAAGCGTAATGATTTTGGAAATGTCATTTCCAAAACCAGGGGGGCATGTGTTATCACCAGAATTTGACCAAGTCAGAGGTGGGCCGCGATCAAGATGGACGTGAAGATTGTACATGGAAGAAATACGTGAATCGGCCTTTTATACCAAGTTGGGCTAAACTGCCCATGTATCTGTAACATATTAGATCGCATCTTAGTTTAGAAGTTAGAGTTTTACCCGTGCACGGTTTGGTGCACGCCCACATTAGAAAGTCCCCTGGACTATAAATATGTATCTAGGGTTTATGAAATAAACAACAACCAACGTTCACCACAAACCAATCTCGGCGCATCGCCAACCCCTTCGTCTCAAGGGTTTCTCCGGTAAGCACCATGCTGCCTAGATCGCATCTCGCGATCTAGGCAGCACGAGCCTGCCCACGTTGTTCATGCGTTGCTCGTACTGAAGCCTTTTTGATGGCGAGCGACGTAGTTATCATAGATGTGTTAGGGTTAGCATTGTTCCTAGTATCATATGCTGTCGTAGTGCAACCCTTGCGCATCTAGCCGTCCTTGTACCTCATCATGGGTGCAGGGGCGGCACCCCGCTTGATCATTATTTAGTAGATCTGATCCGTTACGATTGCTCCTTGATTCATCAAGGATTAGTTTAATATCTGCAATAGTTAGGCCTTACAAAGGGTTGGAGGATCCAGCGGCATGTAGGGTGTAGTTTGCTGCCCCTAGACAGGATGTTCCGAGGATCAACCTAGTGTTGGTTTTTAGGCCTTGTCTAGGGCTGGCTTACGATCACCGTGCGTGAGCGCGAGGCCCAATCGTGAGTAGGATGATCCGATTATGCGGTGAAAACCCCAAATCGTCGTGGATCTCATATGCTTTATCTTGATCAAGCAGGACCACCATATATTCGGCCACCTTGGACGAATCATGGGTGGATCGGCTCCATGAGCCGATTCACAGGATAACCTGAGAGCCGATCGAGGCTCGTATTTAACGTGTACGTGTGTGCCCTGCAGGAAACTAAGCGAGGCATCATCCACACCTTCCTGACCAGGTATAGGTCAGGTGGCACGCCCTTGCAATTTGCATCGGCGCGCGACCAGGAGGCTTTGCGGGCCGTCGCTCTGAGGGACTGGGGCCAGCCGCAGCCCTAGTTGTTCCCGGCTCTACGGTGTTGACCAGTCACTGCCCGCCGGTGGGTTTCTGACGTCAACATGTTCAACAACAGGTTTTGCACCATCTTCTATATTGATGGCATGTTGGCAAATAGCGGGAGAAATCCCCTTCAAGTCATCAAGAGTATAGCCAATAGCTCCTCGGTGTTTCTTCAATATTTCCAATAACCTTTCTTCCTCAATATCTGAAAGCTTAGCACTAATAATAACAGGATATGTTTTCTTATCATCAATATAAGCATACTTAAGATTATCAGGTAATGGTTTCAAATCAAATACAGGATCTTCCTTTGGTGGTGGTGTTACACCTAAATCTTCAACCGGTAAGTCATGTTTAAGAATAGGTTGACGAAGGAAAATTTCATCAAGCTCATCCCTTTCTTCCCTAAAAACTTCACTCTCACTATTCTCCAAATGTTGCTGCAAAGGATTACTAGGAGCAAGAGCAATAGATGCACACTGTTCAACTCTAAAATCATCATTAGGCAAATCAGCTTTATAAGGAGTTTTGGCAAATTTAGAGAAGTTAAACTCATAAGATTCACCAGCAAATTTAGTAACAATTTTCTCTTTCTTGCAATCTATAATAGCTCCACAAGTATTTAGAAAAGGTCTACCAAAAATAATAGGACAAGACTTACTAGCAGCAGAACCAAGTACCAAAAAGTCAGCAGGATATTTAATCTTACCACATAGAACTTCCACATCTCGAACAATACCAATAGGAGAGATAGTTTCTCTATTAGCTAGCCGAATAACCACATCAATATCTTCAAGTTCACAAGAACCAATTTCATGCATGATTTCCGTGTAGAGCTCATAAGGAATGGCACTAATACTTGCACCAATATCGCATAAACCATAATAGCAATGATCACCAATTCGAACAGAGAGCACAGGAACACTGGCTTTCCTAGACTTATTAGGATGCGAAACAATATTAGAAGCATCTTCACAAAAAATAATATGACCATCTTCCACATTTTCAGTCACAAGATCTTTAACTATTGCAACAGCAGGTTCAACCTTTATTTGTTCTTCAGGTTCTATGGGTTTCTTTGCACTTTTATTAACTACACTAGTTATAACAGAATACTCCTTCATTTTAGCAGGGAAAGGAGTTTTTTCAATATAAGCTTCAGGAAGAACATGATCAACAGTTTTAATTTCAATACATTTACCTTTAGGTGAATCAGTTTTATCTTTATATGGTTCATGATACTTATCAAAATTCTTCCTAGGCAATTCAAAATGAGAAGCAAAGGCTTTATAAATATTTGCAACAACTTGAGAGTCAAGACCATATGTAGCACTTATATTACGATATTCATCAGTATCCATAAAAGTTTCAATGCATTCATAATCATAATTTATACCTGACACTCTACCTTTGTCGTTCTCCCATCCTTCAGTATTTTCTTGGATTCGATCAAGAAGGTCCCATTTAAACTCTTCTTTATTGCGTGTGAATGATCCAGAACAAGCAGTATCCAGCAAGGTTTTATCTTGAAAAGAAAGTCTTGCATAGAAATTATCAATGATAATATTACCAGGAAGCTCATGAATGGGGCATTTGAGCATTAAAGACTTCAATCTCCCCCACGCTTGGGCAATACTCTCTCCATCATGAGGCCAGAAATTATATATACGGTTGCGGTCTTTGTGAATTTCACTTGGAGGATAGAATTTAGAATAAAATAGAGGCACAATATCCTTCCAATCAAGAGAACGCCCATCCTTCAGCAGTTTATACCAATGCGCCGCTTTACCAGATAGCGACATAACAAATAATTTCTTCCTAACTTCATCCATTGAAATACCTGCACACTTGAATAACCCGCATAATTCATGTAAAAACAGTAAATGATCTCCAGGATGAACAGTTCCATCCCCTTCATAGCGGTTATCCACAACACGTTCAATAATTTTCATAGGTATTTTATATGGTATTACTTCCTCACCTGGCGCCTCATCCACTACCGTTGCAGTAGTAGTAGATTTCCCAAATAGAAATTCAAGGGAGGATCTCTCCATAATGACTTATAGCAGCAAGCAGAAACAAAATCAGCACGTACAGTAAAAGTTTCCTTACCAATTCCACTTACCAATAGCGCTTCACTCCCCGGCAACGGCGCCAGAAAATAGTCTTGATGACCCACAAGTATAGGGGGTGTATCGTAGTACTTTCGATAAATAAGAGTGTCGAACCCAACGAGGAGCAGAAGGTGTTGACAAGCAGTTTCGATGAAGGATTCACTGTAAATGCTCACAGACAAGTATTCAGGGGGTTTTGATATAGCAGATAAATAAAGTACGAGTAAATAAAATGCGAGAGAAATAATTGCAGCGAGTGGCCCAATCCTTTTTAGCACAAAGGACAAGCCGGTTTGTTTACTTATAATGACCAAACGTTCTTGAGGACACACGGGGATTTTAGTCTAGTGCTTTCGCTTCATATAGTTGATTAATCTTCATTGTTTTGATAAGTGTTGTGTGGGTGAACCTATGCTAATGCACCGCCCTTCCTAGGACTAATACATACTTGTGATTATACCCCTTGCAAGCATCCGCAAATACAAGAAAGTAATTAAGATAAATCTAACCACAGCCTTAAACTCTGAGATCCTGCTATCCCTCCTGCACCGATATACTAACGGGGGTTTAGGTTGCTGTCACTCCGGCAACCCCACAATTAGCAAACGAATACAAGATGTACTCCCCTAGGCCCATAAAGGTGAAGTATCATGTAGTCGACGTTCACATGACACCACTAGAAGAATAACACCACAACTTAAATATCAAACCATTAAATATTACTCAACATAGTTCACTACTAACATTTAGACTTCACCCATGTCCTCAAGAACTAAACGAACTACTCACGAGACATCATATGGAACATGATCAGAGGTGATATGATGATGAATAACAATCTGAACATAAACCTTGGTTCAATGGTTTCACTCAATAGCATCAATAACAAGTAGAAATCAATACCGGGAGAGTTTCCCCTATCAAACAATCAAGATCCAACCCTAATTGTTACAGCGGTGACGAGGTGCAGCGGTGGAGATGGCGGTGTAGATGGTGGAGATGATGATGATGATGATCCCAATGATGTCCAGCTCGATGACGGTGGCGATGGCGTCGATTTCCCCCTCCGGGAGGGAATTTCCCCGGCGGATTCCTGCCCGCCGGAGAGCTCTTTTCTCTCTGGTGTTCTCCGCCCCGCAGAGGCGGCTGTCTCGTGTCCTTCTTGCCTTAGGTTTTTGGGACGAAGATGTACGCGAAGGAGAGGAGGCGAGAGGGGGTGGGCCCCTCCCCACATGGCGGCGGGCCAGGGGCCCGCGCCGCCTATGGGGGCCCATGGCGGCCCTCCTCGGCTCCTCCTTCTGGCTCTCTTCGTCTTCTGGAAAAATAGGATTTTTCATATAATTTCCGTCAATTGTTGATCTTCCGAAATATGGTGTCCTGACGGTGCTTTTTCCAGCAGAATCCTGACTCCGGTGAATAATTCTCCAATGATCATGAAACATGCAAAATAGGTGAAATAACATAAGTATCATCTCTAAATATGAAATATATCAATGAATAACAGCAAATTATGATATAAAATAGTGATGCAAAATGGACGTATCATAGCTCCTATTTCGAGTTACAAATATGAGCAACCGAACCAGTATCAAATACCTAGGCACTATTACGATTACTAGTAAGATACACATCAATAACATATCGGATATACACCTTTGATGTTCTCTTCTCCAGGTACTTTGAGCGGTTCCGCTTCCAGTCCCTCTTCTTTACAATAATAGCACACAGTATCAGGTTTGGGGCCAGCCTTGGGTTTCTTAGGAGCGCGTCAGCTTTCTTGCCGCCCTTCTTGAATTTACCCTTTTCCTTAGGCTTGCCCTGCTTCTTTAACTTGGTGGTCTTATTGTCCATCAACACTTGGTGCTCTTTCTTTATCTCCACTTCAGCAGTTTTCAGCATTGAGAAGAGTTCAGGTAACGTCTTGTCCATGCACTGCATGTTGTAGTTCATCACAAAGTTCTTGTAACTAGGTGGCAGTGATTGAAGAACATGATGAATCCCCAAGGCGTCAGGAATCGTTATTCCCAAGTCTTTGAGTTTCTTCGCGTGCCCAGACATCTTGAGCACGTGCTCGCTATGGAGCTGCCCTCTTCCATCTTACAGTTAAAGAACTTTTCAGAATCATCATAGCTTTCCACGGCCGCATGAGTTTCAAATATCATTTGAGCTTACTGATTATATCATGAGGGTCGTGAGTCTCAAAGCGTTTATGAAGCTCTGATTCTAAACCGTAGAGGATGGCACACTGAATTGTGGAGTAATTATTCTTTCAAGTGAGGTAAACATTTTTAGCCTCATCGGTAGTTGTTTCTGCAGGTGGGTCACCCAGCGGTGCATCGAGCACATAGAGCAGTTGTCCAGCAGTGAGGACAATCCTCAAGTTACGAATCTGATGTCTACGCACGCTTCTATTCTTGTAGACACTGTTGGGCTTCCAAGTGCAGAGGTTTGTAGAACAACAACAAGTTTCCCTTAAGTGGATCACCCAAGGTTTATCAAACTCAAGGAGGTAGAGGTCAAAGCTATCCCTCTCAAGTAACCCTGCAATTACGATACAAGAATTATCTTGTGTCCCCAACACACCCAATACACTTGTCATATGAATATGTGCACTAGTTCGGCGAAGAGATAGTAAAATACAAGTGATATGGATGAATATGAGTGGTAATAACAATCTGAAATAAATATGGCAGCAAGTAAACATGCAGTAAAACAGTAAATAAACGGTGATTCGATGCTTGGAAACAAGGCCTAGGGATCATACTTTCACTAGTGGTCACTCTCAACAATGATATCATAAAGGAATATAAATATAAGCACTTCACTATGCTACTCTGAACTACTCTCCGGTTGGATAACGATTCCCAAGTACTAATAAACACCCCACGCTGTCACTTTGAGCATTCATAGGAGGTACTAACACACCACAATTTCATAGAGACATCCAACTCAAATCATAATTCAGTGAACAAGTATTCTGTGAAATATAGCCTAAGAGACCCACACGGTGCACACACTGTCACCTTTACACACGTGGGACAAGGAGTCTCCGGAGATCACATAAGTAAAATCCACTTGAATAGCATAACGACATCTAGATTACAAAGCTCATGGTCACATAAAGATCACACCATGGGAGAGAGAGATAAACCACATAGCTACCGGTAGAGCCCTCATCCCGGGGGGAGAAATACTCCCTCCTCATCATGGGAGTCAGCAACGGCGATGGAGATGGTGGTGGAGTCGATGGAGATGGCTCTGGGGGCAATTCCTCGTCCCGGCAGGGTGCCGGAACAAAGATTTCTGTCCCTCGGATCTTGTCTGTGGCGGGGGAGCTACGGAACTTTTCGTGGACGGAGGCTTGTATATTTAGGGTTTTGCGTCGTGAGTTTATATAGGCGGAAGGGCGAGATTGGTGGAGGCTGGTGGCCCAGACCACCCTAGGCGCGGGCCGGGCGGCCGCGCCTAGGGTAGGTCGGCCACCCTCTCGCCCTCCTCCGTCTCTTCTCGGACGTCTTCGCTCCAGGAAAAATAGGAAATTTGGCTTTTGTTTTGTCCAATTCCGAGAATATTTCCTGTACAACTTTTATGAAATACAAAAAAACATAAAACTGAGAACTGGCATTGTGGCATCTTGTCAATAGGTTAGTGCCGGAAAATGCATAAAAGTGTCACAAAGTGTAAACAAAACATATAGAAATTAGTGTAAAACAAGCATGGAGCATAAAAAATTATAGATACGTTTGAGACGTATCAAGCATCCCCAAGCTTAACTCATGCTCGTCCTCGAGTAGGTAAGTGATAAGAAAATAATTTTTGAGGTGACATGCAGCCAACACAATCTTGATCAAGCATGTAAAGCATTGTGAGCTGGGATCAAAGTACTCTAAACATAGGTATGATAGATAGAACTTAGCAACTATGTTATAACATGAGAAGTAACTCAAACAAAAGATCATGAATAATAGTGCATTGAAAGCAACTATTTGTTTATAAGTATAGAGTAAACATAACGAAGTGTGGTACTCAACATGTCCTTTATGGAGTAGCAAAACATAAATTATAGGACACCTTTAAAGTGTTGGAGATATGCCCAAGAGGCAATAATAAATTAGTTATTGTTATATCTTAGTGTTCATGATAAATGTTTACATCCCATGCTATAATTGTATTAACCGAAACATTGATACATGTGTGTTATGTAAACAACAAGGAGTCCCTAGTAAGCCTCTTGTATAACTAGCTTGTTGATTAATAGATGATCATGGTTTCGTGATCATGAACATTCACTACAAGAAAAGTTCTGATAGACAACGTCTCAAAATCGTCCGCTAAGGGGTATTTTTCGTCGCCTATGGGCCTAACCCGACGATATGGGTTCCGTTGTGGAAACTGCGTCAGGCAAAGTCCAACGACGATTTTTTCGGTCCGTCGCGCTTGGGCGCCCTTCCGCCACGGAAAATCGGACCGTTGCGGAAGTGTTTTCGGGAGCCCGTTGACTGCTGACGTCATGCAAACTGACACGTGGCAGACGCCGTTAACTGCCAGTTAACGGCGTTAACCGGCTGAAACCCCGTGGTAGATGGTAGGCCCACACGAGGCCTGCCACGTCTTAAGCGGGCCGGGCCAGATGACATAGTTTGACCGGTCAACTATATAGCTGGGCCGGTCCATTAGTTACGTGGGCCGGGCCTAACCTCTAATGTTGACTGGTCAAAAGTTAAATGGGCCGGCCCATTTAACATGTGGGGTCCACCTTACAGCAACGGGCCGGCCCAAGAAGCAAGTGGGCCGGGCCAAAAACACGTGGGTCCCACTTTCCGTTAAAAGGCCGGCCCATTTAGTGTGTGGGGTCCACCGTATAGCAAGTGGGCCGCCCAACAAGCTAGTGGGCGGGCCAAAACACAGTGGGTCCCACTTTTCTGTTAAAGGCCGGCCCATTTAGTGTGTGGGGTCCACCATATAGCAAGTGGGCCGGCCCAACAAGATAGTGGGCCGGGCCAAAAACACAGGTGGGACCCATCTTCCTGTTAAAGGGCCGGCCCATTTAGTATGTGGGGTCCACAATATAGCAAGTGGGCTGGCCCACCAAGATAGTGGGCCGGGCCAAAAACACATGTGGGTCCCACATTCCTGTTAATGGGCCGGCCCATTTGGTATGTGGGGTCCACCATGTAGAAAGTGGGCCGGCCCAACGAGATAGTGGGCCGGGCCAAAACACAGGTGGGTCCCACCATCCTATTAAAGGGCCGGCCCATTTGGTGTGTGGGGTCCACCATATAGAAAGTGGGCCGGCCCATTTGGTATGTGGGGTCCACCATCTAGAAAGTGGGCCGGCCCAACAAGATAGTGGGCCGGGTCAAAACACAGGTGGGTCCCACCTTCCTATTAAAGGGCCGGC
This sequence comes from Lolium multiflorum, assembly GCA_030979885.1. Classification (NCBI taxonomy): domain Eukaryota; kingdom Viridiplantae; phylum Streptophyta; class Magnoliopsida; order Poales; family Poaceae; genus Lolium; species Lolium multiflorum. The sequence continues at coordinate 62,703 of JAUUTY010001015.1, read as the reverse complement.
CCATTTACCATGTGGGACCACCATAGAGCAAGTGGGCCGGCCCAATAAGCATGTGGAGCCCATTATCGTGTAACCGGGCCGGCCTACTAAAGAAGTGGGCCGGCCCAAAATGAAAGTGGGTCCCACACTACTGTAAGTGGGCCGGCCCAATCTGTTGTAGGGCCCTACTTGTTTGACTAGTCAACTTGCATTAAATTTCATGAGCCTAAAATCTGATTTCAATGATACACACAATTACATACACAAATAAAACAAATAGGAAAATTACAAGGCAATTAATGTGCCCAAATAAAAAAATTACATAGAATCATTGAGGACTTCTATTAGCATCATCAATAACAGGTTGACATTTGGCAATCGCCTTGATTGAATCTTGTGTACTCTTTGTCAACATATCAGCTACAGATCTTAAAGCAGCAATACCATGTCTTTTATAAAGTACAGCCTTGAGATATTTACTGTCTGATGAAAGAAATGGTCTAGGTTGACGGCTATGAGAAGATGCATCAGAAGAAAGATCAGAACTTTTTGTGGGCCTCACTGGTAATGAAGATTGCTTCATCACAACTGCATTCTGATAATAATGCAAAAAGAGTTAAACGATGAACTATGCAAACATTTATTATGCAATGTAGATATAAGATAATAACAAGTTGCATAAATAAGACATGTATGGAACTTGTACTAAGCACAAACTTACATCATAATGTTGCACAGGGTCGCTACAGATCCTTTTTTGGCGACTATCTTCTAATGATGACTGCTTCATTAAAACAGCATTCTGGTAACATTGTAAACATAGTTACAACAATTAACTATTCAAACATGTATTACGCAATGTAGAGATCAGATAACAGCATGTAGCAGAAATAAGCACAAGATAAGATAAGATGCATGTACTAAGCACATACTGGCTCACTGCAGGTCCTTCTCTTGCGTGCACTAGTCGTGGTCAACATGCCTATCATTTTAGGTTCAGCCATCAAGTGAAATGCTAATCCTCCTGCTCCATTGTCCTTAATCTGTGTTTAGATATCACATTTAAGACCAAGTCAGCTGGTTTCAAATAACAAAAAACTTGAGCTGCCAAATGAATAAGCCAATAGTTACCAGATATCAAATTAAAACCAACTAGATGTTGCTTTGCATGAGATACGAATTTCAGACATTCAGATTTAGAGTAGGGTAATGCCAAGGTTTTACACATAAAGTAAACTGGCATTAAGAATGACCAAATGTCAGGTTCAAATCACCCTCGAAGTTTCTCCAAGACAAGCATATCAAATAGGCAGAAACATAGTAAAGCATGAATGGCATTGCTATGGCAGGGTTCCAAGTGTTAATCTCTTGCATAAGGAACAATGCATATAGGTTATAGATAATAACGGAAGTAAACTGCCAAAATTACCAACCACGAACTCAGATTCCAACCTTACCTAGCGTCCCCGCTGTTAATGTTGGATGTTCTAATAAGTGGTTCGCATGATCAATCCCAAGGAAAAATAACATTGACAAGTCAGTCTACGATAATACAAAGACCAGACATGCACGCAGCAATAACTATATAAGCTAAAGACGAGGTATAAGAGCAAGCAGATTGGAAATGCACATAGCATGATTATAAAAGCAGTGTGAGAATAGCAGACACGAGAAAACAGCTAGCGGTGAGCTAATGACGTGGTATAAGAACAAGCAGATTGGAAATGCCCATAGCACGACTATAAAAGCAGTGCGACAATAGCATGCAGTACAAAAACAGTTGGCAGCAAATGAATGGGTACAAGGCTATAAATATGTGGATGCACACAGGTGTCAGTAGAATGAACAGGATGGTAGCGACCGGATAATGCTTTTGTACTGTACAACATTTAAACAAACTTCATGCGAAGCAACACATCAAGAAAGTTAACGGCATATGAGATCTGCAAATAACTACACAAAACATGGCTAAAGAAACACCGCGATCTAACGGGCCAGCGTACTAACCAAGCTGCGGCGGGGTGGACGGGGGCGGCAACTTGCATTCCAGCGGCGGCGAACGCGGGAGACGATGAATCGACCATGTTTCAGTAGAAGCGGGCGTTAGTGAAGCAGATCTGGTTGGCTGGCAAGGTATTCGGTGAAGTTGATACAGCCGCTGCGGCGAGGTAGTCGGTGGCGAGGTCGGCGGTGAAGCAGATCCGTCGGTGGCGAGGTCGGCGGTGAAGCAGATCCGTCGGTGGCGAGGTCGGCGGTGAAGCAGATCCGTCGGTGACGAGGGCGGCGGGGGAGCGGATCAGGTGGGTGGACAGCCAACACGATCAAGGCTACGCTGTGGAGGAGTATGCCGGCGGCGAAGCAGATCTAGTACTGTAGAGAGTCAGAGCTTTGGCGTGTGAGAGTATTTTTGAGCTAATGGGGCGAATGGTTGGTGGGTGGGTGTGGGCCTGTGGGGAGGGTTCGGGATCTAGGCAAGATATTTCATTGTTACCGAATGAGCCCTCCATGGTCGGTGGGTTGTAGCTTCCGGACCAGGGTTAAAAGGGTAAAACTGGTCACGGGATTTTCGAATGGATGCGGCGGGATGATTTGGCGCGTGGCCGAAATTTTCAGTTTCAAGCTACAGTACGAGCAGAACGACAAAAATAATGTTCTTCCCCAGGGAGCTCTCATTTCTTCCTCTTCTCTTTCTCTCTCGAGTCTCTCCCACTCCCCCGGCTCCTCTCCCCCTTCTCTCCGGCGGCCTCGCCGGCCGGAGACGAGGCCGACTTCTCTCTGTATATTGTACACCCTCCGAACTAAATTAATTGATTCAACTTTCCTTAGACGTGTATGTATCTAGAGTAAAAACATGTGTGGATACATCCATATTTAGATAAGCAAAGTTGAGTCAGCTAATTTGGATCCGAGGGAGTTAGTGTTGTTGTAAGCTTAGATCCAGTGTTTCCCATGAGCAGAATGGCGCAATGGAGTCGGGGATCTCGTCATCGGCTTCAGATCTGGCCTATGGTGAATCTGGCGGATCTTGCCGGCCAAACCCCGATCTGGTGCCATCAATGTGATGGCGCTAACGGTGAGGCTTGCTTTGGTCAGTGCTTCAGATCTGGCCAATGGGGAAGTCAAGCTGCTAAAGTTCACAAGCTCGGGGCATACGACGGCGTCATCCGTCTTGCCCGTGCACATCTTGGACTTTCAGCGACCCTTCTCAGAGCCAATATGCCGTTGCTGAGGCCCTTCTTCTCCTTCGTCCTGGCGACTACCGGCGACACCGTCCCAAGTGGTGCGTCCCCGGCGACGGAGTTGCTGGAAAGGATGCGGAGCAGAGATCTGATGTGCGGTCGAGAAGGACTCGATTGATTTTCTTCTATATGTTTTGGGGTCCTTTTTGTAAAGTTGCAGGTTCTATTAGTTATTGTCTAGTACTTTTGGTCCTCTATGTAATTTTTTGGACTAGTTTCCATTGGCACTGATAAACTTGAATTTTGACAAGTTCACGAGGAAAAAAATTCCTTTGCACATATGGCCTATCATGTATAAACATTCTTGAGATTTAAACTATATGTAATGTGCCATGCATTAACCCTAAACCATATATATGTAACTAACCCTAGCTGATCAAACCCTACTTAATTAAAACAAATAACCCTAAACTATACGCATGCACTTTATGCGCAAAGGCGCGGGTGCCTCTAATAATGTGTGTGCGCACTCGATCGATGATCCCTAAACCTTATACAACCCTGAAACCCTAATCCCTAATCCCTAAACCCTAAACACTAAACCCTAGACCCTAAACCCTAACCCTAACCCTAAACCCTAATTAAACCCTATATATAGGCCAACGACACTTAATTGTGCATCAAGCAGGCCAGGGGTGCCTCGCGGTCCTCTAATTAAATTAAATGTGCCATGCATTAACCCTAAACCATATATATGTAACTAACCATAGCTAATCAACCCTACTTAATTAAAACACATAACCCTAAACTATACTAGCTATAACCCGATCTAATAAAAACATGCTCTATATATAGCAGCTAGCTAGCAAACCGTAGATTAACACCAATTAATATATACATGGCCTATATCGATCATGTTGTATAACATATCCCTGAGATTCATTAATTAATTATATAATTATCGTGATAAATTAATTAACTTTAATTTTGACAAGTTCTCTCGAATGAAAACACATTTGATTAAGTTGCCTCATAATATATATATATAATTAGTGTGCATGCATGGCCTACCATGCATTCGTGCATATATTTTAATGTATATTTGAACATATTCTTGGGGATTTCAATCTCTCTCTCTCGATCATCTATATATCGTTGGTGGCCAAAAAACACACATATATATATATGCATGCAATTTATGCGTAAAGGCGCGGGTGCCTCTAATAATGTGTGTGCGCACTCGATCGATGATCCCTAAACCTTAAACAACCCTAAAACCCCTAAATCCCTAATCCCTAAACCCTAAACACCCTAAACACTAAACCCTAAACCCTAGACCCTAAACGTACCCTAACCCTAACCCTAACCCTAACCCTAACCCTAAACCCTAGCTAATCCTAAACCCCAATTAAACCCTATGTATATGCCAACGACACTTAATTGTGCATCGATCGAGCGGGTCATGGGTGCCTCGCGATCCTCTAATAAAATTAAATGTGCCATGCATTAACCATAAACCATATATATGTAACTAACCCTAGCTAATCAACCCTACTTAATTAAAACACATAACCCTAAACTATACTAGATATAACCCGATCTAATAAAAACATGCTCTATATATAGCAGCTAGCTAGCAAACCGTAGATTAACACCAATTAAAATATACATGGCCTATATCGATCATGTTGTATAACATATCCCTGAGATTCATTAATTAATTATATAATTATCGTGATAAATTAATTAACTTGAACTTTGACAAGTTCTCTCGAATGAAAACACATTTGATTAAGTTGCCTCATAATATATATATATAATTAGTGTGCATGCATGGCCTACAATGCATTCGTGCATATATTTTAATGTATATTTGAACATATTCTTGGGGATTTCAATCTCTCTCTCTCTCTCTCGATCATCTATATATCGTTGGTGGCCCAAAAAACACACATATATATGCATGCAATTTATGCGTAAAGGCGCGGGTGCCTCTAATAATATAATGTGTGTGCGCACTCGATCGATGATCCCTAAACCTTAAACAACCCTAAAACCTTAAAATCCCTAATCCCTAAACCCTAAACACCCTAAACACTAAACCCTAAACCCTAGACCCTAAACATACCCTAACCCTAACCCTAACCCTAACCCTAAACCCTAGCTAATCCTAAACCCCAATTAAACCCTCTGTATAGGCCAACGACACTTAATTGTGCATCGATCGAGCGGGTCATGGGTGCCTCGTGATCCTCTAATAAAATTAAATGTGCCGTGCATTAACCCTAAACCATATATATGTAACTAACCCTAGCTAATCAACCCTACTTAATTAAAACACATAACCCTAAACTATACTAGCTAGCTGCTATAACCCGATCTAATAAAAACATGCTCTATATATAGCAGCTAGCTAGCAAACCGTAGATTAACACCAATTAAAATATACATGGCCTATATCGATCATGTTGCATAACATATCCCTGAGATTCATTAATTAATTATATAATTATCGTGATAAATTAATTAACTTGAACTTTGACAAGTTCTCTCGAATGAAAACACATTTGATTAAGTTGCCTCATAATATATATATAATTAGTGTGCATGCATGGCCTACAATGCATTCGTGCATATATTTTAATGTATATTTGAACATATTCTTGGGGATTTCAATCGATCTCTCTCTCTCGATCATCTATATATCGTTGGTGGCCCAAAAAACACACATATATATGCATGCAATTTATGCGTAAAGGCGCGGGTGCCTCTAATAATGTGTGTGCGCACTCGATCGATGATCCCTAAACCTTAAACAACCCTAAAACCTTAAATCCCTAATCCCTAAACCCTAAACACTAAACCCTAAACCCTAGACCCTAAACGTACCCTAACCCTAACCCTAAACCCTAGCTAATCCTAAACCCCAATTAAACCCTATGTATAGGCCAACGACACTTAATTGTGCATCGATCGAGTGGGTCATGGGTGCCTCGTGATCCTCTAATAAAATTAAATGTGCCATGCATTAACCCTAAACCATATATATGTAACTAACCCTAGCTAATCAACCCTACTTAATTAACACACATAACCCTAAACTATACTAGCTAGCTATAACCCGATCTAATAAAAACATGCTCTATATATAGCAGCTAGCTAGCAAACCGTAGATTAACACCAATTAAAATATACATGGCCTATATCGATCATGTTGTATAACATATCCCTGAGAATCATTAATTAATTATATAATTATCGTGATAAATTAATTAACTTGAACTTTGACAAGTTCTCTCGAATGAAAACACATTTGATTAAGTTGCCTCATAATATATATATAATTAGTGTGCATGCATGGCCTACAATGCATTCGTGCATATATTTTAATGTATATTTGAACATATTCTTGGGGATTTCAATCGATCTCTCTCTCTCTCTCGATCATCTATATATCGTTGGTGGCCCAAAAAACACACATATATACGCATGCACTTGATGCGTAAAGGCGCGGGTGCCTCTAATAATGTGTGTGCGCACTCGATCGATGATCCCTAAACCTTAAACAACCCTAAAACCCTAATCCCTAATCCCCTAAACCCTAAACACCCTAAACACACTAAACCCTAGACCCTAAACACCCTAAACACTAAACCCTAAACCCTAGACCCTAAACACCGTAAACCCTAAACCATAAACCCTAAACCCTAAACCCTAAACCCTAAACCCTAAAACCCTAAACCCTAAACACTAAACCCTAAACCCTATAAACACCCTAAACACTAATTAAAACCTAAACCCTAGACCCTAAACACTAAACCCTAAACCCTAGACCCTAAACACCGTAAACACTAAACCCTAAACCCTAAACACCCTAAACACTAATTAAACCCTAAACCATAGACCCTAAACACTAGACCCTAAACCCTAGACCCTAAACACCCTAAACACTAAACCCTAGACCCTCTAAACACAGTAAACACTAAACCCTAAACCCTAGACCCTAGCTAAACACCCAAAACACTAAACCCTAAACCCAGCTAGCTAACCCTAAACCCTAATTAAACCCTATATATATAGGCCAACGACACTTAATTGTGCATCAAGCAGGCCAGGGGTGCCTCGCGGTCCTCTAGTTAAATTAAATGTGACATGCATTAACCCTAAACCATATATATATAACTAACCCCTAGCTAATCAAACCCTAGTTAATTAAAACACATAACCCTAAACTATACTAGCTATAACCCGATCTAATAAAAACATGCTCTATATATAGCATGCAGCTAGCTAGCAAAAACGGTAGATTAAAACCAATTAATATATACATGGCCTATATATCGATCATATGTTGTATAACATCTCCCTGAGATTCATTAATTAATTATATAATTATCGATGATAAATTAATTAACTTGAATTTTGACAAGTTCTCTCGAATGAAAACACATTTGATTAAGTTTCCTCATAATATATATATAATTAGTGTGCATGCATGGCCTACCATGCATGCATTAATTCGTGCATATATTTTAATATATATTTGAACATATTCTTGGGGGATTTCAATCTCTCTCTCTCGATCATCTATATGTCGTTGGTGGCCAAAAAACACACACATATACGCATGCACTTTATGCGCAAAGGCGCGTGTGCCTCTAATAATGTGTGTGTGCGCACTCGATCGATGATCCCTAAACCTTAAACAACCCTAAAACCCTAATCCCTAATCCCCTAAACCCTAAACACCCTAAACACACTAAACCCTAGACCCTAAACACCCTAAACACGTACTAAACCCTAAACCCTAGACCCTAAACACCGTAAACCCTAAACCCATAAACCCTAAACCCTAAACCCTAAACCCTAAAACCCTAAACCCTAAACCCTAAACCCTATAAACACCCTAAACACTAATTAAACCCTAAACCCTAGACCCTAAACACTAAACCCTAAACCCTAGACCCTAAACACCGTAAACACTAAACCCTAAACCCTAAACACCCTAAACACTAATTAAACCCTAAACCATAGACCCTAAACACTAGACCCTAAACCCTAGACCCTAAACACCCTAAACACTAAACCCTAGACCCTCTAAACACAGTAAACACTAAACCCTAAACCCTAGACCCTAGCTAAACACCCAAAACACTAAACCCTAAACCCAGCTAGCTAACCCTAAACCCTAATTAAACCCTATATATATAGGCCAACGACACTTAATTGTGCATCAAGCAGGCCAGGGGTGCCTCGCGGTCCTCTAGTTAAATTAAATGTGACATGCATTAACCCTAAACCATATATATATAACTAACCCCTAGCTAATCAAACCCTAGTTAATTAAAACACATAACCCTAAACTATACTAGCTATAACCCGATCTAATAAAAACATGCTCTATATATAGCATGCAGCTAGCTAGCAAAAACGGTAGATTAAAACCAATTAATATATACATGGCCTATATATCGATCATATGTTGTATAACATCTCCCTGAGATTCATTAATTAATTATATAATTATCGATGATAAATTAATTAACTTGAATTTTGACAAGTTCTCTCGAATGAAAACACATTTGATTAAGTTTCCTCATAATATATATATAATTAGTGTGCATGCATGGCCTACCATGCATGCATTAATTCGTGCATATATTTTAATATATATTTGAACATATTCTTGGGGGATTTCAATCTCTCTCTCTCGATCATCTATATGTCGTTGGTGGCCAAAAAACACACACATATACGCATGCACTTTATGCGCAAAGGCGCGTGTGCCTCTAATAATGTGTGTGTGCGCACTCGATCGATGATCCCTAAACCTTAAACCCTAAATAAACCCTAATCCCTAATCCCTAAACCCTAAACACCATAAACATTAAACCCTAAACCCTAACCTCCTAACCCTAAACCCTAAACCCTAATTAAACCCTATATATATAGGCCAATGACACTTAATTATGCATCAAGCAGGCCAGGGGTGCCTCGCGGTCCTCTAATTAAATTAAATGTGCCATGCATATATATGTGTTTAATTTGGGGATTTCAATCGCTCTCTCGTATGTAGCTCTCTCTCTCTCTCTCTCTCTCTCTCTCGTTGGTGGCCAACAACACACACATGCACTTTGTGCGCAAAGGCATGCGCCTCTAATAATGTGTGCGCAGTCGATCGATCTAGTTTTGATTAATCATAGCACACAAATAAAGAAGTTGTATTTGAATCCACACAACCTATTAAAACACATAACCCCTAACATGGCCTAATTAATTAACCCTTCTCGATCTCTACCTAATTAGTGGAAATTGCACAAAATCAAAAGGGGTCCCTCACTAATTATGCATATCTGCTAGATTGTGATAAACTTTTGCCACATATATATTTGGTGGATGGGTGCATCTTGGCATGTAAACAATTAGTGTTTGCAAATGGCGTTGTCAAAATTTATGTACAAATGATTTCTTTCCATCCAAAGTGCATAAAATGGGAGTTTTAATGAAGAAAGTACAAATAAAACAGCTCAACATGCTTCCACACCCCGATTTTCACACGAAGTAGAGCATATTTAAAGGATAATTCCAGAGTTTTACTATTTTTCAAGCAACTTTGCTAATTTTCCCCCACTCACATGACTTTATGTCGATTTAACGAAAATATGGCGAATTTAAACTACATGGGCGGGATAGTTTGAATTGTGCGCGCGGCAAAGGGAACCGCCTATTCCTCAACCTTGTGCACGGCAAATTACACACGCAACTCCATTAAACGCCACCTACCAACCTTAATTATCACCCCGGCGGCCCGGCCGCATGACCCCCCACCCACCCGTACACAACTTATCCCCGTCCGTGCGAAGAGCTTCCCCTCCCCGTCCCGTCCGTGCGAAGAAGAAGCTTCTCCTCCCCGTCGTTCTTCTCGAGACGCACCGGCGGTCAAGTTGATCCACGGTAGGGCTGCTATCTCTAGCTCAATCATGTATCGGGCAAGACAGCCTAACGATTTATATTTTCTTGATGCTGCTAAAAAAATTCGTCAGTATGCTCGAACTAATTGGCACTTTATAGTTTTCCGCTCGATTTGTCATCGATCAATTTGTTCATTTGCGTGGGCATATAGAGTCAGTTCTGCACTCGATCCGTTAATTTGCTGAAATGCCATGGCAGAGTTTTGTACACGATCTGTTTGCTAAAATGTCGATGGGCATTTTTTGTTTTGTACTCGACATGATTGCTGAAATGCATAATCATGTAGTATAGTTTTGTACTCGATGGATATACATTTCCTACTTCGCCTTAAATTAATCACCAACCACTGTATCTCATAATTAAACAGATGGACAGAACTTGGAAACTGCATGGACACTTATGTTCCCCTTCATATATAAATGGTGTTCAACCCTTTATGGGGTTTATTAGAGCTCATGATGGTCACAACCTGGACGTGTATTGCCCGCGCTGCACATGTATGAATGGTGAGAAGAGGCCTCACCCTGTAGTGGCAGATCATTTACACATTTTTGGGATGGACCGCACATATGTTAGGCGGGTTTAGCATGGTGAACCATATAATGATCCTTTAGCAGGAGAAGCAGATCTTGCTCACACTGTATGTGTGCTGGCATATGTAGTTAATTATTTATATTGATGCTGCCGCTGTTTCAATCAATAGTTTGCATTGCTGTGCAAGGTTCTGTACTCAAATTTAACTTGTTGCAGATGGATGGACGGGAAGGAGAGAAAAAGCGCTTGCTTCAGGAAACGGGTTTCAGCTCTGGGACATGTGCTGTGCCAGATGAGAAGGTAAATATGTAAAACGGCATTTGTTCAGGTTGCATCCCTTAGATGTTTGTCTAATCGGTTGATGTACTAATTGCAGAAGCATAGAGTTAAAGAGGTCTCTCAGTTTGATGGGAGATTTGAAGATGAATCTCAGTTTGATGCACCTGTGGATGGTACTGATGACGAGCCTTTCATAGACGAAGGTCCTGCACCTGAGATTATCCAGCCTACAGAAGGAGGCCGTGGACCGAGTACACAGCTTTGCGTTGAAGTGGATGCACGCCCGGAGATCATCACGGGCGTCCGGGTAGTCTCAAGACCACCCAGCCCTGATGCACCTGTGGATGGTACTGATGACGAGCCTCTCATAGACGAAGGTCCTGCACCTGAGATTATCCAGCCTACAGAAGGAGGCCGTGGACCGAGTACACAGCTTTGCGTTGAAGAGGATGCACACCCGGAGATCATCAGGGGCGTCCCGGTAGTCTCAGGACCACCCAGCCCTGATGCAAAATGTTGAGCTACTTTATGATTCGTACTCTTATGTTCTGGTGCTGTAGTATGTTATGATTTGTACGCCTTTGGCGCTAGATTAAGCATTCAGTGGATGATCGCGTTGCAAAATTCGACACCCACACAATCAGTTCATCGTACAAGTAGTAGCACAATTACTTCTACAGCGATTCCTGCCAGCGCATTAGTTGGTAGCATGAAACACTTTCAGGTACTCCCCTCTGATTCATATTAATGGACTCAATTCTGTCTAGATATGGATGTATCTAGATGCATTTGTTAACTAGACTAACAAACTTGAGTCAGTTAATATGAATCCGTGTAAACCGCCCAAGTCCTCGAGCAGCTAGTTTATTGACTCTGGACTCCAAGCCTCTCGCGGCAAGCCATCGACGAAGCTTTGACCAGATCTTGGCCCGCAATTTTTTGTGTGTGGCGAATAGCAAAGCTTTGACCAGTTCCTCTCGGGATACAGCACGCCGGTGAGCTTGCACGGTTGCCATGAGCACTTTCCGGCGGAACTTCCTCTTCAGCGCCCTCAAGCCGCTGCTGCGAGACAGCACGCAGTGCCTCGAGGTGGACGGAATTCTGGATCTCAGGGCGGGTGGTCCGCATCGTCCGGGAACGATCTCCAGCGGGTTAACGAGGACATGCATGGCGGCCAGGGGATTTGTTTTTTGTTTTTTTTTTGGTTTGAGCTTGGGATTTGGGGTTTTTTCGGATAGGGGAGGAGGAACCGAGGAAGAGGAAGGAACAGCCGCGTGCTTGGCGCGTGGCGGTGTGCTTGAATTTCGAATTTTTGTGAAATGTTTCATTTCCCCGCTACAATTCGGGGGTTTCTTGACGCGCCAATGCGTCCCGCCGGGCAGCTTCAAGTAAATTTGGGGTGCCACACTATGGGCCCTAGTTTCAGTGAGACATGTAATGACTAGTCACATCAGTAAGTTCACTGTGTAATAAAATATGTTACCCCTCCCCTTTATGTAGCACCCCTTCTCTCCCGATCGAGTGCCGATTGCCGACGGATGCAAGCCGCTAGCTCGATCCCCTCCTTTCGCCTCCACCGTCCAGGCATCCAGCTTGGAGGGGCAAGCTGCATCTAGCCCAAGCGGATTAGGTAGGACTAGTAATGTTCTCTCCTTTCTCGAGATCGGTTCTTTTTTCCTCTCCTCGATATCTTGCGCATCTCTTTCCTATTCTGGGCAAAGGGGTGTCTTTCTGGTCACCCTCGAGCTGGGAGTGATTGATGGGGGTGGGGGGCGGGGGCTACCTTTGCTTGGATTGGGGTGTTCTTCCTTTATTTGTCGACATTTGCAACCTTTGTAGTTTCTGCTGATCCTCACTGTATCTTTTGTCAGCTTGTACAGGAAAGGCAAGACCTCGGCGGTGGGGGCAATGGAGCGTAAGGCCACCACGCATGTGGGCAGTTGGCTGAGCCTGAGCTGCGTCCCCAGCCCCGCGAAGCAGGTACTCCGTTTGCTTATCCACTCTTTACCTTTTAAGTGTCTCTCTGGTCTCTGCATCCTCAATCTGTTCCTGTTCTGGAATATGCTTAAAGTAGCACATGTCTTCAGCTGTTTGTGCGTAAAGCCTCTGTGACACCATGCTCTATATTCTCTGTATCAGGTTGGTACCTCCAGGTTCCGTGCTGAGGCTATGGGGAACGAGAATAGCGCCCCACCTGCTGCAGGAGCATGGCCCGATCTGCAGCACAAGAAGCGAAATGCCACTGCCGAGCTGGGCAGGGACCGCCCAGGGGTAATTTTTTTAACCAACTTACCATGATGTAGTCTGAATCTGATACTCCCTCAGATCCAAATTAATTGACTCAACTATCTGTAGATACGGATGTATCTAGATGTGTTTTAGCTCTAGATACTACTGCCTCCATCCCAAAGCTTTGGGCTTATATTATTTTTAGAAAGTCAAACTATACCATGTTTGACTAAGCTTTTACCAAAAATCAGTAACATGCAAAATACAAAATTAATATCATTAAATAGATAATAAAATATATTTTCCTACGGTATCTACACAGTATTATATTTGTTGATAGAATGTTCTAAAATTTTGGTCAAACTTTGCTTGTTTTGATTTCTCAAAAATAAATAAGGCTTAAGCTTTTGGATGGTGGTAGTACATTCATATCTAGACAAAGCTGAGTTAACTAGTTTTTTTGTCTGTCCATAGCTAGTGTTCACGCTGCAAAAGGCTAAGAGCATCCACTATATGCATCAGTCTATCTCATACAGTAATTCAATATCACTGCTGAGGTCTGCCTTTTGTTTTGCTATTCATATGCAGACTGAAACTTTAGGGCCTTTACTCAAAAGGAAGATCAAAACTGCGGCTGATCAGGCTGCCAGTATGTTGATGCCGCCCCCATCTTCTAAATGCCTCTACAAGCACAAGGCCACGCACCAGCTGGGTGGTGATCTTTTAATGAATATGGTATATTTTCTTAATCCACAAAACATGCCTTGATTTTTCTCTGTTTATTGTCGGTTTTTTCTATGCTTGCCAAAAGTTTACAACAACAACAACAACAACCAAGCCTTTCAGTCCCAAACAAGTTGGGGTAGGCTAGAGTTGAAACCCATAAGATCTCGAAGCCAAAAGTTTAGAAACACCAAATTCGTTTGCTTACAATCATCATACAGTAATGTTCATCTACTCCAGTTCCCCTAACCCAACATAAAATGATGTTAATTTCGATTTTTAGATTAAAAGAGCACCATTAGGCGCTGTTAATTACGACTTTGAGATTAAAATGTCATTTGCAATTGTTAATTACAATTTTGAGACAATTGGTTAGTTTAACCTCGATCTCTTCTGCTCTCCATTTTTCCCAACCGAACAAAAATGTAACCATTCCATTCCTCTGAAATGGAACCATTCCATTCCATTCCACGCTGTTTCAGAACCGAACACACCCTTGCATTGTTGTGAACTGTTGTCCATACACGGCCATACCCTTCCACTTACATCTAGCACTATATGCATCAGTCTGTCTCAGAGTCATTCAATATCACTGCTGAGATCTGTTCCCATTCTTATGCAGGCTGAAACTGCTGCGCCTTTACTCAAGTGGATGCAAAATGGGGCTAATGAGGCTGCTGTGAGGACGATGGTGCCGGCACCATCTTCCGAAAACCTCTACAAGCACGAGGCCATGGGCCAGCTGGGTGGTGACCTTTTAATGAATCTGGTATATTTTCTTAATCCACATACATGATTTCATTATTATCTGTTTAATTACTGTTGGCTTTGTCTAATGCTTACCAAAAGTTCAGAAACACTGCGTTTGCTTACAATCATCATACACTAATTTTTCACTTTTCAGTCTGTCTCATCCAGTATATAAACTGTTGATTTCCATTGGCTTCTTTTGTAATCATTTGCATTGTTGTCAACTGTTCTCTATGCACAACCCTATTCTTCCACTTACACCCCGCACTATTTGCATCAGTCTATCTCATAGATTTATTAAATATCAATGATGAGTTCTGTTGCTATTCATATGCAGGATGAAACTTCTGTTCCTCTACTCAAATGGATAAAAAATGATCCTGATGAGGCTGCTGTGAAGACGATGGTGCTGCCACCATCTTCTGAAAACCTCCTCAAGCACAAGGCCACGGGCCAGCTGGGTGGTACCCTTTTCAGTAAGCAGGTATATTTTCTTAATCCTCATACATGATTTGATTTTTGTCTGTTTATTGCCGGCTTTGTCTAATGCTTACCAATAGTTCAGAAACACACACACCTATTCTTCCACTTACATCCAGCACTATATGCATCAGTGTCTCATAGATTCATTTTATATATCACTGCTGATGTCTGTTGCTCTTCAATTTTTATATGCAGACTGAAACTGCTAAGCCTTCATTGGTCAAAAGGATTGCAACTGCTGCTGATGAGGCATCTGCAGAGGCTGCCACCAAGTTACTGTCAGCCCCACCTTCTGGATGCTTATATAAGCTCAAGTCCAAGGATCAGCCGGGCCGTAACCATCCAAGGGTTCGGGTATATTTTCTTAAGCCACATATACATGCCATGATTTATGTCTGATATTATCACTGGCTCTGTCTAATGCTTTTTGGAATTCGGAAACACCAAATTAGCATGCTTATATTCATCATACACTAATTTTTCACTGTTCAGTTTGTAACATAGTGTTATGCACTTGCTTGTCAACATTTGCATTGCTCTGAACTATGCACTTTACACAACCTAATTCTTCCACTTACGTTCAGCGCTACGCACCAGTAGTACCTCCCATGTTTCCTTCACCATCCCGATGCCGAGCTTGCGGGAATATGGCGGGCCCATGTACATACCCCGCATATAACACCTCCTATGGCTCTATCTACCTTTCTAGTAGCTCCTTCACAGAGTTACAGGTATGTATTCTCAGTGGTTTAGCATGAATTGGCATATAGTAAAGTCTTGTTTTTAGTCTTCCTGCTTCTTACATTTGTATCAATTTTCACATGCAGACTGTACCTTGTGAACTTCGTCCAATGATTAACCAGATGTGTCCGCATGAAGGATCTTTCACTATGCATGGCAATGGCAAATTGATGAACACCTACACGGTCTATGAGGTGTATGTCTACAAGACGCAGGCCATCACATATTTGTATGGACATGATTGGAGAAAGTTTGCTTTTGACTACGGTCTGAAGAAGGGCGACGAGCTGAGGATCAGAAACTCAAACGGGCAGATATACGTAACTGCTTACAGAGTTGGAGACACTTCCAAATATATAATATGTAACTTTTTTCTACTCATATCTTTTGATAACTGCATTCTGAGCAGTTGTTCTAAACCATTCCCTCTGTTCTAGCTTGCTGGGTTTAACATGATCAAAGCTGCAGATCCCCTGACGGAACAGGAGCGGATGTCACAAAGGGCAACCACACCAGCACCGGCACCGGCTTCCCACTCTCCTGCATCAGCACCGGTTCCTGTACCAGCTCCGTTTACTGCATCTACCCAGCAGTCCCCTACATCAGCATTGGTTCCTGTAGAGGCCCCATATACTACACATGCCCAGCAGGCTCCTGCATCAGCACTGGTTCCTCTAGCTGCACCGTTTACTGCACCTGCCCAACAGTCTCCTGCATCAGCACCGGTTCCTCTAGAGGCACCGTTTACTGCACCTGCCCAGCAGTCTCCTGCATCAGCACCAGCTCGTGTACCAGCCCAGGCTCATGCACCTGCCCCAGCCAGATCACCGAGGTCTCAGCTCATTGCTGTGGCCACCCGTGTGGTGACCAGGACGCATCTGAAGGCTATGTTCGTGAGTATATGACAGCATAACTGCTCTTATCTTGATGTCTTCTCTGCTCAAAGTCTCACATGGTTCAGTGCATTGGTGCCATTGACTAATTTTTGGTGGTATCTCTTGCTTTGAATCAGAAATTGCCTAAAAGTATCTCCAAGGATCTCAATGCTGGCCGAAGGGGCAAGATATCCCTCGTCATGGAGAGTGAAGGTCTCACCGTGGAGGGACGGTACTCTGTCAGTCCCACAGATGGCCGCTTGGCTGTTACTTCCAGGTGGAAAAAGTTCATTGACGGTGCCAAACTTCGCATTGGATCAAAGTTGAAGGTCAAGATCTTTCGATGCCGCTGTGACATGCTGGTCATAAAGTTCGCGGTTGTCTAGTTCTGTTGTCCCATGAGCCCTTAGCAAATGCATTTGTAGTTATACTTATATAAGGTTATCTTATCTGAACTGCTAATTAATTGTATGGGTGGTAAAACTCTGGCAAGCTTTTGCTCTTAGCAAGTATGTATGTATGATCAGCTATTATGATAACTAATGTTTGTGTTCATCTTAATTTGCATTTCCCTTTTAGAAAAAAACTTAATTTCTATTTTGGCTGACCTGTTAGAGAACTATCAGATTGAACCCACAACATGATTCATATAGATTCATTACACCGAGCCACATGTCTTGACCTTGCGATACACTACTTCCATTAATTAGTGCAAGAAGGCTTACCTGAGCTGCCTGAACCATGGCAGATTCGAATCCACCTTATCTATCTAGAAATACAACCTTTGCAGAAAGAGGATTTGCAGTATGGGGAGGCTGACATTGGGGACCCATGAGCCAGCAGCGTCGTCAACGTTTTAAAGGTGGCAGGAGATCGAAAGAAAAAATAAGCCAAAAATCAGTTGGTAAACAAATTCAAGAAAAGAAACATTTACCTTTCTGAGAGTATGACATGCGGGACCCATGAGGCAGCAGCATCCTCAACTATTTCAAGGCGGCAGGGGATCAAAATAAAAAAGGAAATAGCCAGAAATTAATTAGGGTAAAAAATAAATCCATCAAAGGAAACTTTTATTGTTCATAGAGGATGACATGTGGGACCGACTTGCCAGCTGCGTCGTCATCGTTTCAAAGGGGGCAGGGGATCAAAAGAAAAAGACAAATAGCCAGAAATTAGGGGAAAAAAATAAATCCAACAAAGAAAACTTTTATTGTTCATAGAGGATGACATGCGGGACCCATGAGCCAGCAGCTTCCTCAACGTTTCAAAGTCGGCATGAGATTGAAAGAAAAAGTCAAGTGACATAATATCAGGAGCCAAAAATAATCCAAGAAAAGAAACTTTATTGTACATAGAGGATGACATGCGGGTCCCATTTTGTAGCAGCGGTCTCAACGCTTCCAAGGCGGCACAGGACCGAAAGAAAAATGAAGTAGCCAGAAATCAGGGTGTGAAAAAAATCCAAGAAAAGAAAGATTTTAATTGGGCTGTATCTGGACATCTGGGCCTTCGAACTACTGCTGGGCCTTTTGACTCGTACAATTTCAGCCCACTCCAAAACAGGAAAGGTCGGATTTTTCTCAAAAAAAAAACAGGAAAGTCCTATGCTTCGCAAAAACAAAAAACAAGGAGATTCAACATATAAGTTTGTTTATGTAGATATAAAGATTTAATTTATCCGTTTGCAATAGCTCAGAGCGAAATACAACGTTTATTGTCTGCAAAATAAAATATCACATGTTTCTTGTACGGGGAGGCTGACATCGGGGACCCATGAGCCAGCAGCGGAGTCAACGTTTCAAAGGCGGCAGGGGATCGAAAATAAAAAAAGCCAAAAATCAGTTGGTAAAAAAATACAAGAAAAGAAAACATTTATCGTTCTGAGAGGATGACATGCGGGACCCATGAGGCAGCAGCATCCTCAACGTTTCAAAGTCGGCATGAGATCGAAAGAAAAAGGCAAGTGACATAATATCAGGAGCCAAAAATAATCCAAGAAAAGAAACTTTATTGTACATAGAGGATGACATGCGGGTCCCATTTTGTAGCAGCGGTCTCAACGTTTCCAAGGCGGCACAGGACCAAAAGAAAAATGAGGCAGCAGCATTCTCAACAATTCCAAGGCGGCAGGGGATCAAAAGAAAAATAAAGGAAATAGCCAGAAATTAATTAGGGGTCAAAAATAAATCCACCAAAGGAAACTTTTATTGTTCATAGAGGATGACATGTGGGACCGACCTGCCAACAGCGTCCTCATCGTTTCAACGGGGGCAGGGGATCAAAAGAAAAAGGCAAATAGCCAGAAATTAGGGGTAAAAAATAACTCCAAGAAAGGAAACTTTTATTGTTCGTAGAGGATGACATGCGGGACCCATGAGCCAGCAGCTTACTCAACGTTTCAAAGGCGGCATGAGATCGAAAGAAAAAGGCAAGTGACCAAATATCAGGAGCCAAAAATAATCCAAGATTTATTGTACATAGAGGATGACATGTGGGTCCCATTTTGCAGCAGCGGTCTCAATGTTTGTAATGCGGCTTGAGATCAAAAGAAAAAGAAAGTAGCTAGTAATTAGGGGGTGAAAAAAATCCAAGAAAAGAAAGTTGATGGACATAGAGGATGACATGCGGGTCCCTTGAGCCAACAGCTTACTCAACGTTTCAAAGGGGGCAGGGGATCAAAAGAAAAAGGCAAGCCAAAAATCAGAGGGTGAAAAAAATCCAACAAAGGAAACTTTTATAGCACATAGAGGATGACATGCGGGTCCCATGAGCCAGCAGGTTCCTCAACGTTTCAAACGTGGCATGAGATCGAAAGAAAAAGGCAAGTGCCCAAATATGAGGAGCCAAAAATAATTCAAGAAAAGAAAGTTTTATAGTACATAGAGGATGACATGCGGGTCCCATTTAGCAGCAGCGGTATCACCGTTTGAGAGGCAGCAGGGGATCGAAAGAAAAAGTCAAGTGACCAAATATGAGGTGCCAAAAAAATCCAAGAAAAGAAAGTTTTATAGTACATAGAGGATGACATGCGGGTCCCATTTAGCAGCAGCGGTATCACCGTTTGAGAGGCGGGGGATCGAAAGAAAAAGTCAAGTGACCAAATATGAGGTGCCAAAAAAATCCAAGAAAAGAAAGTTTTATAGTACATAGAGGATGACATGCGGGTCCCATTTAGCAGCAGCGGTATCACCGTTTGAGAGGCAGCAGGTGATCGAAAGAAAAAGTCAAGTGACGAAATATGAGGTGCCAAAAAAATCCAAGAAAAGAAAGTTTTATAGTACATAGAGGATGACATGCGGGTCCCATTTAGCAGCAGCGGTATCACCGTTTGAGAGGCGGCAGGGGATCGAAAGAAAAAGGTAAGTGACCAAATATGAGGTGCCAAAAATAATTCAAGAAAAGAAAGTTTTATAGTACATAGAGGATGACATGCGGGTCCCATTTAGCAGCAGCGGTATCACCGTTTGAGAGGCGGCAGGGGATCGAAAGAAAAAGGCAAGTGACCAAATTTGAGGTGCCAAAAATAATCCAGGAAAAGAAAGTTTTATAGTACATTGAGGATGACATGCGGGTCCCAGTTAGCAGCAGCGGTATCACCGTTTGAGAGGCGGCAGGGGATCGAAAGAAAAAGGCAAGTGACCAAATTTGAGGTGCCAAAAATAATCCAGGAAAAGAAAGTTTTATAGTACATTGAGGATGACATGCGGGTCCCAGTTAGCAGCAGCGGTATCACCGTTTGAGAGGCGGCAGGGGATCGAAAGAAAAAGGTAAGTGACCAAATATGAGGTGCCAAAAATAATTCAAGAAAAGAAAGTTTTATAGTACATAGAGGATGACATGCGGGTCCCTTAGCAGCAGCGGTATCAAAGGCGGCAGGGGATCGAAAGAAAAAGGCAAGTGACCAAATTTGAGGTGCCAAAAAAACTCCAAGAAAAGAAAGTTGATTGCACATAGAGGATGACATGCGGGTCCCATTTAGCAGCAGCGGTCTCAACGTTTCCAAGGCGGCAAGGGATCAAAAGAAAAAGGAAGTAGCCAGAAATCAGGGGGTCAAAAAAATCCAAGAATAGAAAGAATTTTGGTTCATAGAGGATGACATGCGGGACCCATGATCCTGCATCGTAAACGGCTCGTTGAACGAGATGGCGCGATGTAGAAAAAAAACAATGCCAGAGAGGCTGCCATCTGGGCCCTACATCCCTCGGCGGTGCGGATTTGCGTTGACTCGGCCGGCGAACCCGAGATTTCGAGATGCACCACGTCCCGGGCCACCATACGCCACGTTTTGGCCGCTTTCGTCGGGCTAGGTGGCCTCAAAAACGAGAAAAAAAAGTTTTGACATGCACCACGGAGGGACCAAAATCGTCGGCCATGGTACACCAGCAACCACGGCGCGACTTCAACTTCGTCGGCCATGGCAACTTTTCTTGTAGTGATTGGATGTTGTTAATAACAAGGTTATGTCATTGGGTGAATGATATAATGGACATACACCCAAATAAGCGTAGCATGAGATCAAGTCATTAAGTTCAACTTGCTATAAGCTTTCGATACATAGTTACCTAGTCCTTCGACCATGAGATCATGTAAATCACTTACACCGGAAGGGTACTTTGATTACATCAAACGCCATTGCGTAAATGGGTGGTTATAAAGATGGGATTAAGTATTCGGAAAGTGTGAGTTGAGGCATATGGATCAAGAGTGGGATTTGTCCATCCCGATGACGGATAGATATACTCTGGGCCCTCTCAGTGGAATGTCGTCTAATTAGCTTGCAAGCATGTGACTAGGTATGGAGATACCAATGATCGAACCTCGCACAAGTAAAGTATTGCATGATAAAGGGAATCGGTATCATATGTAAATGGTTCAATCAATCACTAAGTTATCGTTGAATGTGTGGGAGCCATTACGGATCTCCAGGTCCCGCTATTGGTTATTGGTCGGAAGGTTCGATGTCGCATAGTTCAGATTAGGAATATGAGATGGACCGAAGTTTGTTCGGAGTCTCGGATGGGATCCAGGACATCACGAGGAGGTCCGGAATGGTCCGGAGAATAAGATTCATATAAGGGAAGTTGATTTCTAGGTTTCGGAAAAGTTCGGGATTTTTCCGGGGGAAGACCGGGAAGGTTCTAGAAGGTTCCGGGGGTCCCACCAGTGGGCCCACGACCCTAGGAGGCCTAGCATGGGCCGAGGGGATGCACCCTAGCCTAATGGGCCAGGGGCACATGCCCCTCAAGGCCCAGGCCGGCCAACCCCCTAGGGTTTCCCTGGGGGGGATCAACTTGGGGGGGAAAAAACCTCCTTGGCCGTCGACCCTAGATGGATCTGGGGGTTGGGGCCACCCAACCGACCCTCCCTATATAAAGGGGAGGGGGGGGGCGCACACCCTTGAAACCCTAGCCACGGCGCCTCTCTCCTCCACTACACATCTGCTCCGGCTTGGCGAAGCCCTGCAGATTTTCTCCTCCACCACCACCACGCCGTCGTGCTGCTGGGATTCCAAGGGGATCTATCACACCTCCGCTGCCCGCTGGAATGGGGAGAGGACGGGATTCATCGACACTGTAGGCACGACCGAGTACGGAAGTGCTGCCGGATTGCAGCACGGGACGATCGACTACATCAACAACGAGATCTAATCTCGTAGGCTTTGGAATCTTCGAGGGTTAGTCTCACATACATCTCGTTGCTTCGATCTTGGTAGATTAGATCTTGCTTCTTCCTAGATTGGATCTTGGTTTTTGTTCATGTTCACGGTAGAATTTTTTATTTTCCATGCAACGAACCCATCATAAAGTTCAAAGGGTGACTAGATACAAGTAATTTGAGAGCAAGCAATAGCACAATCACGAATCAATCAATAATAATTTTGGGACTATGCACATTGCACTAAGAATGACAACTATGCTCTCTTAATCGGTGCATAAAGTAGAAGATGAAGACTCAACATAAAAGTAAAAGAGAGACTCTTTGCAGAGTAAGCAAGATAAACAAGTTTTATAAACCTTCCAAAAAGTATGGTACTTATTAGCTTTGAGCTCTCATTGCCCCTATCATAAGCATCTTGAATGGTTAAAGTTAATGTGAGTCAAAAATGAGCTATATGCTTGCAAATCACAAGTTGAAAATCTCATGCCCCTTGAATACGAGTACCTAAACCTCATGCTACTCAACTTAGGTCCCAAATAAGTTCTTGTCATTGTAAGTATACATGTATCATTGAGAACCGCCAACGGGGTAGCTCTTGCCCGATGATATGGAGGTACTCTTGTAGGAGCAATCCCATGCCAAAATGACAAGACAAATAGACAATGAGCATCTCGGCAATCTTTTATTTACTATGGGTATAGCTTTTTATTGCAAATGCTTCATAGAATGCTCACTATGGTTAGCTGTAAATTTCCACCATGAATGATGCATGGCTTAGATTAGCGGCCCAGGCGTTTCTCTAACTCATATACAAACTCCATGGACTTACAAGTTTCCATTTTATTTCGCACCGCTAGGCATCCATAAACAAAAGAACATGACATCAACTAAATATAAGTGCAATGTCGAAAGTGTTCCCCATGAAAGCATGGTTCTACTAACTCCCAACTCGCAATTTGCAAACATATAAACTTCATAAGATAGGCACAATGATCAAGTTTATTAAGTGCAAGAAAGTAAATGTGCCATCAAGTTCGTGAGAGCTTTACTGACTAATTTTCTCATGCCAAAATTTAATTTGGAAGATAAATAAAAACATGATGAATATACTTGGAATAGCAATAATGCTAGTAGGGTGGACACAATTGGAAAACTTTGTTTCATGGTGGTTGGATGCACGAGTAGAGATCATACTCAGTACATGAAGGCTAGCAAAAGACTGGGAGCGACCAACTAAGAGAGCAATAATGGCCATAATCATGCATAGCGACAAAACATTATTAATCAAAGCATAAAGTGATATTACAAGTCAAAAACTAAATGATCATAGAGGCTTTAGTTGACTGGTTATAGTCATAACATGGTATAAGCATGCGCCAAGTCAACCCAATAAAGTATCAAAGGAGAATACCACAATATTATTCTTTGATGATAGAAACAACACATGATTCTTTCAATAGCACATTATGCACTCTCGGACATTTGAAACAAGTCATGCTACAACAATAAATACTAATCATATGACAAGAATAACATCCAACATGACATGCCAAAGTCTATGCCACAGTCTAGACAAGCTTCCTTTTGCATCACTATAGTCATGAAATATTTTACTCGTATCCAACACCAATCAACTTATTTGAAATAGCTCTCAGAGATGAAATACAATATGGACCAGAGAGATAATCATACATAAATAAAGAATAATAACGAGCTCTGAAAAAATCAAGTGAAAGAACAAGAGCTAAACGTAGTACCAGAAAACTAGAACACTCGCAGAACAATAACAGCGAAAACTAGAGCGTTCTATGCAATTAATACGGAGCGCATCTCTCTCCCATACAAGAATGCTAGGATCCAACCATATGCTACAGCAAACAAAACAAAACTACTCTAAAAACAAAAATAAAGACGCTCCAAGAACAAGACATACCGTATGAAGCAATAAAAATATAGCGCATAGAGAGATGACCTGTTGCTTTGTTGATGAAAGAGGGGATGCCTTGGCCATCCCCAAGCTTTGACAATTGTACCTCTTGGATATTTCTTGGGTTTTAGGGGCATCCCCAAGCTTGTTCTTTTGTCCATTCTTCATCTCATTACATCATTCTTCTCTCCCTACACTTGAAAAGTTTCTTCATACAAAACTTCACACAATCCTTACTAGCAGCATTAGTACAATCAAAATAATAAATCCACTTGGGTTCAGTTCTAACATATATCAAACACCTATCAAAGCATTATATAGTGTAGCAATCTCTTCAAAAATCTCTTTGATCAAAAGAACACAAAAAGAAAGAGATTTAAGAGGCAAATGCAAATAGTGCAGAAATCTGTAAAAACAGAACAACAGGTAAAGATCGAATTTTTAGAAAATCCTATACTTGATCATCTCGAAAAGTGGTCAACTAACGAAAGTTAGATAATAACCTGGGGCATATGCATAAAAAATTAAAGCTCAAAATTCCGCTCTAGATATTTTTATAATTTTTGATGGTGACATCACATAATCTGTTTTCGGGACATCAACTTACCCAAATCTTACTTTCTCTCTATTAGACGCTATTCTTGGCACAAAAACGAAATAAAAATGATAAGGAGAGGTTATTACAGAGGTAGTAACTTCCAAGACTCAACATAAAATAAAAATTATAGAAATAAAAAAATGGGTTATCTCCCAAGAGTGTTTTGGTTTAACGCCTTCCACTACAAGAAAAGTTCTGATAGACAACGTCTCAAAATCGTCCGCTAAGGGGTATTTTTCGTCGCCTATGGGCCTAACCCGACGATATGGGTTCCGTTGTGGAAACTGCGTCAGGCAAAGTCCAACGACGATTTTTTCGGTCCGTCGCGCTTGGGCGCCCTTCCGCCACGGAAAATCGGACCGTTGCGGAAGTGTTTTCGGGAGCCCGTTGACTGCTGACGTCATGCAAACTGACACGTGGCAGACGCCGTTAACTGCCAGTTAACGGCGTTAACCGGCTGAAACCCCGTGGTAGATGGTAGGCCCACACGAGGCCTGCCACGTCTTAAGCGGGCCGGGCCAGATGACATAGTTTGACCGGTCAACTATATAGCTGGGCGGTCCATTAGTTACGTGGGCCGGGCCTAACCTCTAATGTTGACTGGTCAAAAGTTAAATGGGCCGGCCCATTTAACATGTGGGGTCCACCTTACAGCAACTGGGCCGGCCCAAGAAGCAAGTGGGCCGGGCCAAAACACAGTGGGTCCCACTTTCCTGAGGCCCATTTAGTGTGGGGTCCACCGTATAGCAAGTGGGCCGGCCCAACAAGCTAGTGGGTCCCACTTTCAGTTAAAGGGTCGGCCCATTTCGTTTGTGGGGTCCACCATACAGCAAGTGGGCCGGCCAACAAAATAGTGGGCCGGGCCAAAAACACAGTGGGTCCCACTTTCTTGTTAAAGGGTCGCCCATTTAGTATGTGGGGTCCACCATATAGCAAGTGGGCCGGCCCACAAGATAGTGGGTGCCAAAACACGGTGGGTCCCACTTTCTGTTAAAGGGCCGGCCCAGTATGTGGGGTCCACCATATAGCGGTGGGCCGGCCCAACAAGATAGTGGGGCCAAAACACAGTGGGTCCCACTTTCCTCTTAAAGGGCCGGCCCATTTAGTATGTGGGACCACCATATAGCAAGTGGGCGGCCCAACAAGGAGTGGGGGCCAAAAACACATGTGGGTCCCACTTTCTGTTAAAGGGCGGCCCAACACGTATGTGGGGTCCACCATATAGCAAGTGGGCCGGCCCAACAAGATAGTGGGGGCCAAAAACACAGTGGGTCCCACTTTCCTCTTAAAGGGCCGGCCCATTTATTATGTGGGGTCCAAAAAAGCAAATGGGCCGGCCCAGTAGTTGGTGGGGTCCACCTTAAAGCAAGTGGGCCAGCCCAATTAGTGTGTGGGGTCCACCGTAAATCAAATGGGCTGGCCCAAGAAGTAAGTGGGCCAGCCCGTTTAGTTGCTGTTTATATGCCGGCATAATATGCGCTTTAGGATTTTGCGGGCAGGCACATATGTGATTTCGCTTAATTGGGCCGTTTAAGGGATGGGAATTCGTGATTTAGATACTGAGAATATTTACGCAGCATTGATTTCTCTCGGATAGCCTCACTTACCACAAGCACCAAAGAAAAAATGCGCGAAAGAACTATAAAAACTAACTAAATATTACATCAGCTGCAAGGCATTGAAAAAAATATTACAGAACCCAGAGAAATTGAATGGTAATTAAACCTAGCAATACAATGAAGCGATCCGGCAATCTTTTAAGTTGTCCATGCAGCACCTATATCTGAAACAAAGACATTACAAGTTAAGACAGCAACAATGGAAAGGCAAAGACACTACAATATTGTTTGGCAAAGAATTTGGAACTCATCATTTCGTCGTTATAACAAGATCATTGTAATGCGCACAATAAGCAAACAAAGAGTGCATGCCGCATACCAACAGCCAATATAACAGAGCATGTTAGAATGAAACAACAGACTTACTACTGTCGAGTCCCATGCAAACCAACATGTTCAGGGAGTACAAAATTGGCATGAACAACATAGTAGCAGGCTATAAATTTTGTAACAACGACTGAGCAAGATGAAGTTATGATGGCTACATCTACAGAGCAGGGAATGTAAACCAAAAATAGAAGTTACGATGGCAAAAGCTAAAGAGGAGGGAATGTGAACCAACATGTGCCAAGTGCAATTACTTCACTTTGGCCGTGAACTAAATAATACTCCTGAACTTATAGTGAAGGGGATGCAAATCAAGATGTTTCGGGATATAAACTTGTAATGAGCAACACATGGAGGATAGTTAATGCTGGAGCTTAGGATGGACCAGATACAGAATATAGTGGGATCACCTGTGAACTTGTATAAGAGGGAATGCAAACCAATATGTTCAGCTTTCCATATGTGAGCGTCATGCCAAGTCAGAGAAACAAGTCAATAATGCAGCTTTTGAAGAACAAGATGGCACGCAAAATTATTATCTAGTAGTATGACAAGTTTATTTGTACTACAGGCTAGATAGCAGAGTGATAGCATGCCAAACTAAGTCCTTACTTTGTTAGCTTACAATGAACTAGATACAAAACAATGGCATCACCTGTAGTACAGGGAATGCAAGCCAACATGTTCATGGAGTAAAAAATTGGCACAAACAACATAGTAGCAGGCCATAATTTTTGTAACAACGACTGAGCAAGATAAAGTTATGATGGCTAGATCTACAGAGCAGGGAATGTAAACCAAATATAGAAGTTACGATGCCAAAAGCTATAGAGCAGGGAATGCGAACCAACATGTGCAATTACTTAAAATTGGCCATGAACTAAATAATAGCAGGATGTTACTATAATACCTACAGTATAATTTTTGTAACAACGACTGAGCAAGATAGAAGTTATGATGGCTACATCTACAGAGCAGGGAATGCAAACCAAAATGTTCAATCGCTTAAAGTTAGCAATGAAGTAGAAAATAGCAACGTGTTACGGTCATAGCTAGGAATGAACTAAAAGAGCTTCAGACAAACAAGCATCTGAACCCAGAACATGGCGCTAAAACAAGGGACTTACATTAGGAGAAGCACTCTGTGGGAGTCACAGCAGATCTTCCTGGGGTTGATAGATCCGGTGATGAAGTACGCTACATGTGCTACTTGGGGTTGGAGAGACGGCCATTACACTTCATGGTTACTCATCTCATCTGCAAAAACGTAACGGCGCGTCGTTAGCACAAACAGGTTCCCCCAAGATTAAACAAGAACTTGCAGGCAAGCAATAGAAAAGCGACAGTAGAAGAGTTTAGATCATGCACTGCGCCGGTGAAGCAGATCCGGTTCATGCACAGCGGTGTCGGTGAGCAAGATCCGATGCGGTGGACGACGGATCCGGCGAAGCGGCTCCGGCGGGGTGGACGATACCGCAGCTGAAGCGACTGCGGTAGACTGCTGGATGAGCATATGGTTTCGAGGTTCGGCGGGGATGATCCGGTCCGGTTGATGACGGCGTCGATGAAGCGGCTCCGGCAGGCAGCCGGATGACGAGGATCGCGAGGGCTCGGGTAGGCCAGGGAAGTCCGGCGGGGATGTTCCGGTGCGGTGGTCGTGGAGGTGGTAGAGAGAGGGACTTGAGAAGTTCCGGTGGGTGGTCTCAGATGAGAGACTGAAGGAAATGTATTTTTTTTGGGAGGGTTTCCGGGCTAGGGAGGTGGTGATCGAAAAAATGACGGGCAAACCCCTCACCAACCGACTTTGCTGTCATCTCCACAGGGGTAGAATGGGAATTTGGAAGCGTGTGAAATTTTTGTATTTTGTGGGCGGGAAGTTTTGCCGCTATGAGATTTTGAATTTCGCTAAGGTACAAGTATAATGATAAAAAATTGTGACACCGTACTAGTACCTCTGTTCATGGCCGAGTGCAAAATCAAATCATCATCACGTTGAATATAGGTCACTACCATGATCATGATCTATCTTCTTAATCCCATTCAAAAATGCGTTTGAAATATTTCAGGATTGGTGGGAGATTTTGCCGCCCGACAGAGATTAAATTAAACCACACGTTCGACAATTCAAACTTGAGACCTTGGCTATGATACCATTTAAGTTCGAACTGATTCAAAAAAGGCTAGGCAATTAATTTATATAACATCCACAGGAACAACTACCAAGTTGATCCCAACCGCAGATAAATGCATCCACCAACAAAAGTCTGAACGGTGCCTTAATCTAAGGAAACATTTCACAAGACCAATGTACTCACTATGTTAGTGTTCATCTCCAATTATCTATGGCATTTTCTTAGTCTTTGGGAGATTATAACGAACTTGATTGGCCTCGTGCAGTAGGGCATCACATGCTTCTAATCTCGATCTCAACATGTCAACTTTTGTTCTTAGCATAGCTGTTGCAACTCGTTCTACTTGGAGTTGTTCCTCCAAAACTTGAGCAGAGAAAGACTTGGACTTGGGCTTCAAAACCCAGCATTTCGCAGGAAAGAGTTTTTGGTGATATCTTTATCTTTCCCGGGTTTTGCCATCTCAAATTTCATATTAGCCAGACAAGTTTTGAGTTGTGTAAAAAGAAAAGTTATTACAGAGAAAAATGCAGATGGTAGATTTAATGTGTACGAACTACTTTTAATCATACAAGTTGACATGCCTGACTATAATAAGGACCATCTATCTTGCTAGCAGGCATAATTATTAATGGGCTACCATGTACGGGAACCGTATCCTCTAACGTGAAGGAGCTAAGTCAGGAAAAATAAAGAAGCAAAGTCAGGCTTCTGTAGCATAAGTACAAGGTTATGCACTGTCTTTAACTAATAAAGGTGATTACTGTAGATGTTTAAAAACTAAACTAAATTTTATTACACCATAATTTTCTCTGCATGTAATTACTTCAAATGCAAGACACAAGTTTGTATTGTGCAAATTAATTTAAATTATTTGGATTTTAGACATATGGTTTGGGGGAAGGAAAGTTAGAGTACTGTAGCTTCTCTAACTTTTCACCTTCAAGTTAGAGTACTGTAGCTTCTCTAACTTTTCACCCATGTACGTAGTCCTTCCAAGAAACAGCCGTTATTGCATTACGAGCAGAAAATAGTTCACACGTGCGCTCAGATTCAAATTTTCAGCATGCAGTCGATTTATGGTTTAATTGAAGTACACATCAGGAAATTATTTCACACAAAATACAGCAGCCACATGGAACATATCTAATTTTAGTACAACAACAAAATTTGCAATTATTACAGACCACGAAATTTTGAACGAAATTTTGAGCAGTAATTAGTTACAGCATTGGCATCAGCAGTCCACTTGACTGAACAACAGAATCAAAGTTTATTTAGACACCTTCAATTCCCAGACACATCACAACTGGCTTACCATGACAAGTGCATAGGAGATTCTTTAGAACATTTTCTGTCAAAGTTTGCCTATTTTTCAATTCATGTATCTCTTGGCGTGTCTTGGCAATTAATTCATCAGCATCTTTGTTTTCCCGCCCAAATATATCAACTGCCTCTTGGAGTGCATCCCCGAAATCTCTTTGTGCCGGATTAAGTTGACCAATAGATACCATGGGCCTATGCGAGCAATATGCACTCTCACTGCTGCTTTGTGAAACATCAATACTTGAGGCATTGGCCCTTGCTTCTGGCATTGTAGCTTTATTTGAAGCCTGAAATTTAGATAAAACAAGTTACAACATCATATGATGCAATAAAAGACCTCCAATTTCAAGAACATCATTGAGCTGATATAACACAACAAGCAATCAAAAATAGAGCCTCGTACATCTATTTCTTCTGGAATGGTTGGTGTACCGGACTCAGTGGACCAATGAGAGCACGTGCCACTGTCACTGTTGCTCTGTGAAATGACCGCAACACTTGATAAATGGGTTGTCCCTACTGACATTACAGCTTTGTTTGCAGGCTGAAACTAAGACAAAACAAGTTAAAATGCAATACAATACAAGGCAAACAAACAGCATTGTTGACATAATTTTGAAAGAACCATGGGCAGATACAACAAAGAAACCAGTTAAGCCACATGCCTCTTAGAACAAACCAAACTAGATCATGGCGATGATGTATACAATGAACCAAGCAACTAGACATCATGTGCCCAATAACGAAGCCAGGTCACTGCACAGAAGAAATCTAGCAAATAGCCAAATACAGTCAAAAGATGTGCATGTTGGATTTGATACTATTAGGAAAATAATGTATGATTGATTTAAGCATGACTCAGATAGTGCCTTCGACATCGCAGAAGGTCAATGCAACAATTAATTGTATGGCTTGTATGAAGTGCCATAACATTTAAATTAAGCATAACGAGGCATTGCTTAATCTGAGAACTGAGTGCTAGCTCAGTGGCAAGGCTTGCGAGTGCGCAGCCAGCCCACCCGGGTTCGAGTCCCAACAGGACCGAATTAAACGGGGTGTTATCTAGCGCGTATAAATTCGCTGCTAGAGAGGTCTCATCATCTATCTCACAACGTATAGACAAGGGAGGGAATCTTCCTACGTTGGTCAACGTTTAGGCAATGCTTAATCTTGAATTCATGATCAAACTCAAACAAAAAAGGGCATATAACAAGTAGCACCATGTGCATCATGTATAATAGATTACTAGAAACTGAATGAAGCAATTGAACATGGAGCGTATTATATAAACAGCCAGATCATTTGAATATGGATATACCACATCATGTCAATGGGACTCAGAAAAACAAAGCTAGACATTTAAACAAGTAATATAACTATTTTTTCACCATGTTTCAAGTAGAATAGGAAGCTAGGTTAGGAATAAAGCAATCATGTTTCAAGTAGAATAGGAAGCTAGGTTAGGAATAAAGCAATAAAAAAACACAAAGTGCATCATTTCAGCTAGGATCATTTCTATCAAACTTCATGCACTAGCCATGGAACAACAGGCAAACTCAATGAAGCAACAGGCAAAAAATTAACATAATAGAATTTCAGGACTTGTATTAACATAGCCAAATCATGTAACTTATACCCAGGCATGCCGGATGCCAGATGGGTCAAAGGCAGTGTGCAATGTTCCATATGGTCATTGTTTATATTTTATTAGATTCCATTAGGCAACTTAGGTAGTGCAACATACAGAAAATGATGCAATTGAACTATGCACAGGAGGTAAATTAACATTCCAAAAAAAACAGGGAACTTACGTGAGCTTTTTTTTGAGTCACACGGACCTCATCGGGTACTTGGACAGAAGAACCTGGTGCCTCACTGTTTCTCCTCTGCATGAAGGAGAGGCCAATTGTAAACAGAAACAGGTCCAAGATATAGAAGTTTGCATTAAGCAATATACAAAAAACAGCAGGTACTTACATGATTATAGGCGAGCTTTACTCTACGTTTATGAGTGTAAGATGTGCCTGCTGCACGTGTAATAATAACAAACAGTTACGAGTCACGGCTTTGCTATAATTAAATTGACACCAAATAGTAGTAGAAGCCATGGTTCAAAAAAGCGTACGCCTAGGTACGCTTAAGCGCGCTTAAGCGCTGAGCGGTTGTCTTCCGCTTCGCTTTTGGCCTAAGCGTTCGATTAAGCGAGACAGGGAATCTGGTCGTGTTTTGTGCTAGAATCTCCTCTATGCGAGTGTTGGTGTGTTGCCTGTGTTGCTCTGCTCCTTGCTCGATGCATTGATGGTGATTAGGTCTGGCTTAGCTGCTTGCTACTCCTCTACTGCTTAGCTGCTTGCTACTCCAGTAAAGCTTAGCTGCTTGTTTGTGTTTGTTACATTGTTTGCTTAGCTGCTTGTGTGTTTATAAGAAATTGGAGCAAAACCGAGGCTAACCAAGGTATTAATCCCCGTATTCCTCAGAAATGTAGCATTACATGCTTAGGATACAAATTTACAGCATATTATAGGGGTATATGTGCCCATCTTGACTTCCCTGTTTCATGTTCGTACGATTTTAGCCTGAGCGCTTAAGCGGCGCTTAAGCTCGCTTAAGCAGCAGTTCCTCTAAGCAGTGCCTCACCGCTCGCTTAGCGCCTAGCGCTTTTTTGAACCTTGGTAGAAGCATTATGACGTGCATAAACATGTAATACAGGATCGCAGAAAGATATCAAACATGATGTAACTAGAGCAGTAGCCTACGGCCAAATAGTGAGAAATTGTAATCGTGTCAATTGTGGACTTGTATAGCCTACCCCAACTTGTTTGGGAATAAAGGCTTTGTTGTTGTTGTTGTTGTCAATCGTGGACATGTAGAGCATTCAACGGCTCATGATTGGTGGCTCATATTTTGTAGAGTTTCAGCGAATGGGTGGGTTAGGTTACTCAGACCACCACACTGTATTTATATCATCTGAGTTAGGGTTACAATACTACTGGACATGGGCCTCTATGGGCCTCACACTGGATACAATATTACTACAGCGCTACTACTAAACTCACTCATGGTAACACACCCCCTCAAGATGATCATGGGTAAACAACCATGGCCATCTTGCAACAACAACATGACACATATGACAACTACCAGTAATGAACATTCAGCATAACTCCTAGGATACATGACAGCATTGCACTTTCCATCATCTTGTCATCTCGATTCATCTCTTCATCAGCAGCGAAGATATCCAGCTTCAACCATCTGGGATACGCACAACTCCTAACCATACACGTCCTCAACAACCCCGGCTGCCTCACCACACAAGTTCCGCAGAACCATCCACACTCGCCTCAATGTCCTCAGCCTCTCTTCTCCACTCTGCCCGGCCACCTCTTCCGTCTCTCCCACAAACCCCCAGCCAACTCCTGCCTCAACCATCCACTCCTCAAGCACCCATGCCTATCCCCCGGTCAGGCCTCAACCAGTCTCACCTCAGGCACGCATGCCTTTCCCCTGGACATATCCACAACCATCACCATCACCACTAAACCGCAGCCTCATCAACTCCATCACGACTCAACCGCAGCCTCATCAACTCCATCACCACATATCCTCACAGCCTCACATCTCCATTTTCTCCTCACTTCCACTCGGATGGCGCCTCGTCTGCGCGCCCTGGCCAACCTGGCGTACGGCACCTGGCCACATCGACCGGCTCGCGCTGGTCAACGTCCAGCACCAACCTCCGGCTCCGCCCTGCGCTCAAAGGCTCGCCCCACTCCGCACGCCTCCAACTTCTGCCCCTCACACGGATCCAGATCTCTCTGCCACGGATTCACTTCCTCTTCTCTCCTTTCTAAACCAAAACGATCTTCACCCTCTTCTTTCTCCCCGCGCGAGCAGCCGCCGATCTCACACAGCTCACATCGCTGTGTGTGATAGCCGCAACCGACGCAGAGCACCTGATGCGGCCTCCCGCCGCCTGGATTTCTACATCTCAACGGTGGGTTTTGTGATCAAAGGAAGAACTTGTTTGGTACTGTTTGTGGCGGCTAGCAGGAAGGAAACCTAGGCTCTGATACCATGTAGAGTTTCAGCGAATGGGTGGGTTTGGTCACGGAAAAACATACTTATGCGTCGTGTTTAAACCTAAAGGATGAGGTGGTTATCAACGAAAGCACTTGTAAGTTAGAAATATAGCACGAATTCAGAAATACAGTCAGCTGCAATACTCCTAACAGAACAAAACGCGCAGGGATGTCTGGTTACCTATTTCTGGGCGGCGTTTAGACGTGTTCCGCGTTCTTACGGGTGACGTGGAGGTCGGCGAGGGGACTGCTGTTGCGGTGGGTGCCGGGGAAGCAGATCTTGGGGGGTCGGAGAAGGACATGCTGGGCGGTCGATGAAGTGTTCAGCGCGCCGGCCGAACTAGAAGGTCGGTGAAGCAGATGATGTGCAGTGCACGGTGGCGTCGGTGTCGGCGAAGCTGGTCAGGTGCGGTGGTCGATAGAGTCGGCGAACGAGATACGGTGCGGTGGACGCCGGAGTAGGTGCGGATAGGGCAGCCTCGGGGTTTGAAGCCGTGGCAGCTTGAACGGCGAAGTGCGGCGGCCGGGAAGATCTGGAGGTAGGCAAGAGGGGCGGTTTCTCTGAGGGCTTGCGGGCGAAACTAGGGCGAAGCTGGGCGATAGAGGAGTAGAAGGGAATTTCGCAGTCCTTCTTTTGAGGAAAAAAATATTCGCAGATCTGAAACTTTGCGGCGCGAGATATTTGGGCGTTGGCGGGGAATTTTACCGCTCGATGATATTAAATTTTGGCTGCAGTAGGTTTTTTTTTTAGAGTATGTAATAATAATAAATAGTAGGCCCTACTAGTACTGTACGTCTGTTCAGGAATCCAAGGGGGTAGAGGTAGAGGTATAGATATATAGACAATATAGAGATATAAGAAATGGCGGGGGCTAGCGGAAATGCACTTTGCCTCATAGGAGCATATGCTCCCATTATGTGAATCCATATTTCAAAGTGTCAAAAAATTCTAAACTAAAATTTTACATGTATATCTAGACATTTTATGTTGGTACACAAGTTTTCTCACAAAAAAATTATGTGGCTCCTATAAAAAAGACAAATTTTGATGTTGTAACACGACTACGTACAGTATATTTTTTGCCTTTTTTTACACGCCACACAAAATGTCGTTTTTCCACGAAAACTTGTGAACGAACATATGATGTCACAATGTATACCAAAAAAATTAACATTTATATAATTTTTTTTAATCATTTTCTATAATTGGTGCATATGCACGCGTGTGCCAAAACGCCACCTCCGCAGGCTAGGAGTTTCTAAACTTCTTATGGCACATCAAATAAAATGTTGTTCAAACAATAATAATAATGTGCTTATGATTGTTACTCCCTTCCACCATGAATAAAGTCCACATCGGTTTCGTGTCAAACTTTGACTCGAGATTTAGGTACCCACATGATAGTGCTAGTATCATAGCTAGTATCATACACATTGGTCCCACAAAAATGTTGATCTGGCAGCTAATTAAGTAGGAGAGAGGAGATTAGTGTAACATAGGTAGATACTGTATCATAGCGCAAACAACGAGAAAACTTAATGCTAAACAAATCTTGTACACAAATTTGCATTGAGATTCTAAAAAATAATAAATGTAGCATTACTATGATACTACTCCATGATACTACCCACTATAGAAATAGTATGACCAGCCTAATTTTATGACATCCGCAAAATATACCATTGGAAAGTTCATCGAAACAAGCATCCGATGATATAGTTTTGAATGACATGCAACTCATAATTGGCGGGCCCAAGTATTAGTCTAAGTTTGCCTCTGAAAACAAATTGGCATTGTACTCTAGGACAAAGGGAGACTACTCGCAATGGCAATATCATAAGTAGTATCATGCACTACATGCATGCAAAATGTTGATGTGTCATATCAGTTAATGATGAAAGAGACGATAGTGGTATCATAGGTAGATATCGTATCATATCATGTAGAACTAGAAAAATTACTGCCAAACAAATCTTGTACACACTTTTGTATTGAGATTCTACAAATCCCTAAATACATGTAACATATTATACTACTACATGATGATAATATGGACTGTGAAAATAATATTGTACATTAGTATCATATGTATGATACTATTATATGATACTCCCCATTGTGACTAGTCTAATAATAACAATAGTACTCAAATTTGTCTTGTCCCTCGGGTGTTTAGAAGTATATGTTCGGTCCCTCACGTATTTAAGAATTATGTTTGGCCCCTCAACTCTAATGTGGTCAAAATTGAGCACTTGAACACTTAGTTAGGTCTAGCAATGATAAAAACTTGATTGGTCTGTTTATTATTTGTTATGTGGCACGGCGGCAAAGCATTTTGCTAAATCTCAAGCACACATAGTTGGGGTCCATTAGAGGGACTAATTAAATCAAAGTACAATGGATTATGAAAGCAGGTTTTATCATTGATTAGCTTTGCAACGGCCTATCAACTGTAAGTGTTGCATGTGTTCTAAAGAACTATGTTCATCGTCACAGATCAAGAGGAGTACGCAGTGGAGGACGCACAAAACAACCGTAGGCCAGGTGGGCACACCTTACTAATTTTCTTTTTTCCACTTTATATGTGATAATTTTTTACATAATTAATTAACTAAAACATTTTAAAATAGGGTGGGCCATTCAACCCAAACACCATGTTGCGTACGTCGCTGAGGGTAAGGGGTAGTCTAAGGGGGCAATGTAAGACCTAATTAAGTGTTTGAGGTTAGTTATGGACCGCTGTTATACCTAATTGTGTTTGAGGTTAGTTAGGGACCTTATTATACATAATTAAGTGTTAGAGGTGAGTTCAAATAATAATATATAGTTGGGGTCTAAAGTTCACCAACGTATGCAACACACGAGCTGCCAAATGTGTACTTAATTAACCCTATTAGGAAAACACAAGATTATCTCATTCAACAAAATATTAGGAAAGTGTATCACAATTGTATTTATCCCTTATCTCTCTCATGTTAACCGAGACAAGAGTTCGTTCTAGGTCAGCTCTACGACAATTAGCGTCGCAAGGGTGGTAACATAGGTGTGCAGTTGCGAAAGTTTTTTCCCAAGTTATCGACTTCCTCAATCCACACTTAATATTTGTGCATGCGGGCCTAAGTATATGGTACTACTTAGTTCTATTCCTAGTATATATGTTGGGTGACTTAGAAAAATCATACTTCGTACATGATTCCTTCGAAAATCCTTTAGGGCTTCTTTGATTCATATTAGGTTGGTATAAGATAATAGGATTTAGATCTTATAGGAATATTTCCTACACTAGTAGTTTGATTCATATGAACATATCCAATAGGAAATAATCCTATAGGAATCATCAAGTAGTGCAAATCCTAGTATAGGATTAAATATTTGGTCCTACCTCATGGAAAAATTCATTTGGCGCAATCAAACGCAACTCATCTTATTATAGGATTTAACTACACATGTCATCCCAAATCCCAATCCTACATTCCTACTCCTATGATTTCCCTATCCTGTGAATGAAAGGAGCCCTTAAAATCAAACTATCCCGCACCTCGTCGATTCGTATAAAACCGACTCTAGCCAACAACTCTTCGCCCGACCTTTCTTCTTCACCATCAGGCCACCACACACTGTCATTTTCCATTGCAACGCATTTAGGGTGTGTTCGGTTCCAGAACCAAGTGGAATGGAATGGAACCGTTCCGCACCTAGAGCCCATTCTTGTGTTCGGTTGTGGAATGGAACGGAACCGAGTGGTTCCTCGAAAGGGAATATTCTCCCCATATGCAGAATGCACCCATTCCACCGAATCGGTGGAATGTGGTGGAACGGCTGTTACTTAGCCGCTATTAATTACAAAGCACTTCACTAATCCAACCAAAAAAATTATTAGTTGTTGTTAATTATGATTTTGAGATTAAAAAGGCCACTATTAATTACGATATTTAGACAAAAGATTAAACTTTAACTTCATTCCGTTCTACTCTCCAAATTCCCCGACCATACAAAAAATAACATTAATTACGATTTTAAGATTAAAAAGGCCATTAGGCGTTGTTAATTACGATTTTAAGATTTAAAAGGCTATTTGCCATTGTTAATTACGATTCTTAGACAAAAGTTTAGTTTAACCACATTCCGTTCTGCTCTCCAATTCCTCCAACCGAACAAAAAACAGTACCATTCTGTACCTCCTTTTTGTCCAAACCGAACGCGGGGATGGAACCATTCCATTCCTCTGGAAAGGAACCATTCCTTACTAAAATCTTCTTGTGCCACCTCCCAGTTTAAAGGCCTACTCGCATAACCCTACAGGTACAGCTCTGCACTCGCGTGGGCAACC
Organism: Lolium multiflorum; assembly: GCA_030979885.1. Lineage (NCBI taxonomy): Eukaryota > Viridiplantae > Streptophyta > Magnoliopsida > Poales > Poaceae > Lolium > Lolium multiflorum. Next base: position 23,962 of record JAUUTY010001015.1, on the reverse strand, counting down.
GAACACACCTACATCATCAATGCCCCGCGTACTTATCCGCACCGCCTACAGCTCTGCACTCCTATGACCTATCCATGGCTGGGCAGTCAAAAAAAGCTGCGTCACCTGGGAAATCAACAAGCCGCGCAAGCAAGTCGCAAGCATCATAAATTCCGAATCAATGCCTAGCTACAGTCTACCTGGCCTCCTCCCAACTCATTGTCCTTGAGGCCTTAACAAAGCCTTCTAAAAGGGTTTTATCAAAATATTCCATATGGATTAGTAAAAAAACGCACCTGCTAAAGATTCATATATGCCCATTTGAATCTTGGTCAAATCCTAGGTTTGACCATGATTTAAACAAGTTTAAAACATGAATATGAAAATTAAGCATGTATCCTTCGTAGTCACTCCAAAATGAAGCTCTTGAGAGGGTTTTTGAAATTTCCATGTTTGAAACCAAAAAACCACGTACTTCTCTTCATGCATGCTTGACTTCATAAGACAGAGTTGAGGGCTAGGGTAGCTAGATACATGATGTTTCTGGTTTGAATATGTCTAGACCTTGTTTATCAACTTAATTGAATGCTTACTATATGACATAAGAAGACTACGTGCCTTGGTTTTTCATTTATTTTCATTTATTTTGAATTTTTATGCCCATTTGAATCTTGGTCAAATCCTAGGTTTGACCATGATTTAAACTAGTTTAAAACATAAATATGAAAAATTAAGTATCTATCCTTCTTAGCCACTCCAAAATGAAGCTCTTGGGAGGGTTTTTGAAATTTCCATGATTGAAACCAAAAACCACTTCTCTTCATGCTTGACTTCATAAGTCAGGGTTTAGGGATATATATATATATAGGGGGTACATGCATGATTTTTCTGGTTGGAATATGTCTAGAACTTGTTTTTCAACTTGAGCTTATCTAGAGCTTGTTTTTAAATTTTTTATACCCATTTGATTCTTCATCAAATCCTAGGTTTGTTGACCTAGATTTGAACAAGTTTAAAACATGAATATGAAAAGGTAAGCATGTATGCTTCTTAATTAGTCACTCCAAAATGAAGCTCTTGGGAGGGTTTTTGAAATTTCCATGATTTAAACCAAAAACCACTTCTCTTCGTGCTTGACTTCATAAGTTAGGGTTTAGGGATATATAGGGGGTAGATACATCATGATTTTTCTGGTTTGAATATGTCTAGAGCTTGTTTATCAACTTAATTGAATGCTTACTATATGACATAAGAAGACTATGTGCCTTGATATTTCATTTTTTTTAATTATGCCCTTTTGAATATTGGTCAAAACCTAGGTTTGACAAAGATTTAAAAAAGATTAAAACATGAAAATGAAAAAGTAAGCCTTGATCCTTCTTATTAACTCCAAAATGAAGGTTTTTGGGAGGGTTTTTGAAATATCCATGTTTGAAACCCAAAACCACTTCTCTTCGTGCAGAGTTTAGGGTTAGGGGTAGCTAGACACTGAATTTTCTGGTTTGATATGTCTAGACCTTGTTTATCAACTTAATTGAATGCTTACTATATGACATAAGAAGACTATGTGCCTTGATTTTACATTTTTTAAAAATTATGCCCATTTGAATCTTGGTCAAATCCTAGGTTTGACCATGATTTAAACAAGTTTGTTTATCAACTTGAATGCTTGCTATATGACATCAGAAGACTATGTGTTTGGTTTTTGTTTTTTGAATTTGTTATGCCCATTTGAATCTTAGCTAGTCAAATCCTAGGTTTGAATATATATGTCTAGACCTTGTATATCAACTTGAATGCTTACTATACATATGACATAAGAATGTTATGTGCTTTGGTTTTTCATTCTTTTCATTTTTTCTGAATTTTTAGGGCCATTTGAATCTTGGTCAAATCCTTGGTTTGACCAAGATTTAAACAAATTTAAAACATGAAAATGAAAAGGGAAGTCTGTATCCTTCTTAGTCACTCTAAAATGAAGCTTTTGGGATGTTCTTTAAATTTCAATGTTTGAAACCCAAAACGACTTCCCTTCATGCTAGACTTCATAAGATCGACAGGGGGTAGATACATGATTTGTCTGGTTTGGATATATCTAGACCTTGTTTATCAACTTGATTGCTTACGATATGACATAAGAAGACTATGTGATTTGGTTTTTCATTTTTCTGATTTTTTTGAATTTTGTGCCCACCCATTTGTATCTTCGTCAAATCCTAGGTTTGACCAAGATAATTTAAACAAGTTTAAAACATGAAAATGTAAAGGGAAGCATGTATCCTTCTTAGTCACTCTAAAATGAAGCTTTTGGGAGGTTTTTGAAATTTCGATGTTTGAAACCCAAAACCACTTCTCTTCACGCTTGACTTCATAAGACAGAGTTTAGGGGTTAGGGGTATAGATACATGATTTGTCTGGTTTGAATATGTCTAGACCTTGTTTATCAACTTGAATGCTTACTATATGACATAAGAAGACTATGTGATTTGGTTTTTCATTTTTCTGTTTTTTAATTATTTTTCTGCCCATTTGAATCTTGGTCAAATCCTAGGTTTGAACAAGATTTAGACAAGTTTAACACGTGAAATTAAACGAATAAGTAAGCATTGATCCTTCTTAGTCACTCCAAAATGTACCAATTGATAGTGTTAACTTTGCTTCATGGAAAAAATAATGTCATGTAAATGAGTTAACTTGGATTTCCTACCCTTGAATCCATAGGAAACTTTGTTCTAATGCACTATTATAATCAACCGAGTTTTTACACCAACAGGTCTGTCACTTACGTGTGGTGCCCACGCGTGAGGTCCCACACTTGAGTGAGCACAAGTCACGTGCAATAGGTACGCCAACTCCCAGCCATCTTCTTTGTCAAGAGAAGACGCATCAGGATGCGTATTGGAAGTCTGTGGGTCCTTCTGGATCCTTCGGTTGTCCCTCTCACAAAAAAAAACAAATCTCTCTCATTCTCGGCCTCGCTCGACTCGCTCGCTCGCTCGCTCGCTCGCACCTCCTGCGCACTGACAAACCCTGCACAACAGTCAACATCATCATCATCACCCGAAAAAGGGAAGACACCATAATGCTCTGCCTTTTTTCTCTCCTTCCGAGTGATCCCTCTTCCTCCGAGTTTCACTCGACGGGCAAACGCACATCTGCAGCATAGTAATAATAAAAAGGTAGAAAAATCGATATACGAATCTATAATTAAATAGGTTAAACTAGGGTTTTGCCCTGTACTACAGATCAAGGTTCAAAAAAATCCAACTACGGGGTTCGAACAACACGATTCTAATCCAAGAACTTTTTCGACCTCATCCAAGTGGCCTCAAACTATAGGGTTAGCATCTAGTGCAGTATGTGTGAAAATGTATGCACTATGTGTGCTATAACTTGTATGTCTTTCAAATTTGAACCAACTTTGAATAAGTTTGAAATATTTGAAATGGGGCTTTTGGCTTAAACGTTTGAAACTCAAAACGATTCTCTTCATGCTAGACTTCATAAGACCGAGTTTAGGGTTAGGGGTAGATACATGATTTGTCTGGTTTGAATATGTCTAAACCTTGTTTATCAACTTTAATGCTAACTTCTCAGTCACTCTAAAATGAAGTTTTTGGAGGTTTTTGAAATTTCCATCTTTGAAACCCAAAACCACTTCTCTTCATGCTTGACTTCATAAGAAAAAGTTTAGGGTTAGGGGGTATAGATACATGATTTGTATGGTTTGAATATGTCCAAACCTTGTTTATCAACTTGAATATGCTTACTATATGACATAAGAAGACTATGTACTTTGGTTTTTAAATTTTCTGACTTTTTTAATTTTCTGCGCATTTGAATCATATCTTGGTCAAATCCTAGGTTTCACCAAGATTTAGACAAGTTTAACACGTGAAAACGAGTAAGTAAGCATGGATCCTTCTTAGTCACTCTAAAATGAAGCTTCTGGGATGTTCTTGAAATTTCCATGTTTGAAACCCAAAACCACTTCTCTTCATGATTGACTTCCATAAGATCGACAGATCAGTTTAGGGTTAGGGGTAGATATATACATGATTTTTTGGTTTGAATATGTCTAGACCTTGTTTATCAACTTGAATGCTTACTATACATATGACATAAGAATGCTATGTGTGCTTTGGTTTTTCATTCTCTTTTTGATTTTTTTCTAAATTTTTAGGCCCATTTGAATCTTGGTCAAATCCTTGGTTTGACCAAGATTTAAACAAGTTTAAAACATGAAAATGAAAAGGGAAGTCAGTATCCTTCGTAGTCACTCTAAAATGGAGAAGCTTTTGGGATGTTCTTGTAATTTCTATGTTTGAAACCGAAAACGAGTTCCCTTCACATGCTAGTAGACTAGCTTCATAAGATCGACAGGCCGGGGGTAGATACATGATTTGTCTGGTTTGGATATATCTAGACCTTGTTTATCAACTTTAATGCTTACTATATGACATATATAAGAAAACTATTGCTTTGGTTTTTCCTTTTTCTGTTTTTTATTTATTTTGATGCCCATTTGAATCATGTCGAATCCTAGGTTTGACCAAGATAATTTAAACAAGTTTAAAACATGAAAATGAAAAGGGAAGCATGTATCCTTCTTAGTCACTCTAAAATGAAGCTTTTGGGAGGTTTTTGAAATTTCGATGTTTGAAACCCAAAACCACTTCTCTTCACATGCTTGACTTCATAAGACAGAGTTTAGGGGGTTAGGGGTATAGATACATGATTTGTCTGGTTGAATATGTCTAGACCTTGTTTATCAACTTTAATGCTTACTATATGACATAAGAAAACTATTGCTTTGGTTTTTCTTTTTCTGATTTTTTTGAATTTTGATGCCCATTTGAATCTTGTCAAATTCTAGGTTTGACCAAGATTTAAACAAGTTTAAAACATGAAAATGAAAAGGGAAGCATGCAACCTTCTCAGTCACTCTAAAATGAAGTTTTTGGGAGGTTTTTGATATTTCCATGTTTGAAACCCGAAACCACTTCTCTTCATGCTTGACTTCATAAGACAGAGTTTAGGGTTAGGGGTAGATACATGATTTGTGTATGGGTTGAATATGTCCAAACCTTGTTTATCAACTTGAATATGCTTATGTGCTTTGGTTTTTTATTTTTCTGATTTTTTTGAATTTTATGCCCATAAATCTTGGTCAAATCCTAGGTTTGACCAGGATTTAAACAAGTTTAAAACATGAAATGAAAAGATAAGCCTGGATCCTTCTTAGTCACTCTAAAATGAAGCTTTTGGGAGGTTCTTGAAATTTCCATATTTGAAACCCAAAACCACTTCTCTACATGATTGACTTCATAAGACATAGTTTAATTAGAGTTTTAGGGGTAGATATATACATGATTTTTCTGGTTTGAATATATATGTCTAGACCTTGTTTATCAACTTGAATGCATGCTTACTATACATATGACATAAGAATGCTATATATGTGCTTTGGTTTTTCATTCTTTTGATTTTTTTCTGAATTTTTAGGGCCATTTGAATCTTGCATGGTTAAACTTGGGTTTTGCCCAGTTCTAAAGATCAAGGGTTCAAAAAAATCCAACTACGGGGTTCGAACAACACGATTCTAATCCAAGAATTTTTTCGACCTCATCCAAATGGCCTCAAACTATAGGGTTAGCATCTAGTGCAGTATGTGTGAAAATGTATGCACTATGTGTGCTATAACTTGTATGTCTTTCAAATTAAGTTGATAAACAAGGTCTAGACATATTCAAACCAGAATATTATACTGCATTAGTACAAAAAGTTTCCTATGGATTCATCAAGGGTAGTAAAGCCAAGTTAACTCATTGTCATGACTAAGAAGGATCCATGCTTACTTTTTCATTTTCATGTTTTAAACTTGTTTAAATCTTGGTCAAACCTAGGATTTGACCAAGATTCAAATGGTCATAAAAAATCAAACAAAATCAAGAAAATCAAAAACCAAACCACATAGTCTTCTTATGTAATATACTAAGCATTCAAGTTGATCAACGAAGTCTAGACATATTCAAACCAGAAAAATCATGTATCTACCCCCTAACCCTAAACGTTGTCTTATGAAGTCAAGCATGAAGAGAAGAAGTGGTTTTGGGTTTCAAACATGGAAATTTCAAAAACCCACCCAAAAGCTTCATTTTGGAGTGACTAAGAAGGATCCAAGCTTACTTTTTCATTTTCATGTTTCAAACTTGTTTAAATCTTTGTCAAACCTAGGATTTGACCAAGATTCAAATGGGCATAAAAATTCAAAAAAGAAATCAAAAAAATGAAACACCAAAGCACATAAACTTCTTATGTCATATAGTAATTAAGCATTCATGTTGATCAACAAAGTCTATATATATTTAAACAATAAAAATCATGTATATATACCCCCAAACCCAAAACCACTTCTCTTCACATGCTTGACTTCATAAGACAGAGTTTAGGGGTTAGGGGTATAGATACATGATTTGTCTGGTTTGAATATGTCTAGACCTTGTTTATCAACTTGAATGCTTACTATGTGATTTGGTTTTTCATTTTTCTGTTTTTTAATTATTTTTCTGCCCATTTGAATCTTGGTCAAATCCTAGGTTTGAACAAGATTTAGACAAGTTTAACACGTGAAATTAAACGAATAAGTAAGCATTGATCCTTCTTAGTCACTCCAAAATGTACCAATTGATAGTGTTAACTTTGCTTCATGGAAAAAATAATGTCATGTAAATGAGTTAACTTGGATTTCCTACCCTTGAATCCATAGGAAACTTTGTTCTAATGCACTATAATAATCAACCGAGTTTTTACACCAACAGGTCTGTCACTTACGTGTGGTGCCCACGCGTGAGGTCCCACACTTGAGTGAGCACAAGTCACGTGCAATAGGTACGCCAACTCCCAGCCATCTTCTTTGTCAAGAGAAGACGCATCAGGATGCGTATTGGAAGTCTGTGGGTCCTTCTGGATCCTTCGGTTGTCCCTCTCACACAAAAAAAAACAAATCTCTCATTCTCGGCCTCGCTCGACTCGCTCGCTCGCTCGCACCTCCTGCGCACTGACAAACCCTGCACAACAGTCAACATCACCAGAAAAAGAATATACACCATCAATAAGAGGGGCCCCGTGACTGCTCTCCCTTCTTCTCCTTCCGAGTGATTCCTCTTCCTCCGAGTTTCACTCGACGGGCAAACACACATGTGCTGCATAGTAATAATAAAAAAGTAAAAGAATCGACTACGAATCTATTATTAAATAGGTTATAAACTAGGGTTTTCCCCAGTACTACAGATCAAGTTGAAAAAAAAATCCAACTACGGGGTTTGATTTTGGCCTACAAATAAAAAATTAAATAAGTTGAACTAGTATTCCTCTAAAAAATCATTTTGGTTTGCATTGTTTGATAATTTTCATAGCTAGAGTGCATCACAATTTTTTGATTTCATGCTTTGCTTTGCCAATTTTGATTTTTTCTAACCACCTTCTCTTTGATTTCAAATTTAGGTCAAACTATCGGTGCCTACTATGTGTTCTACTTGAATTGGATGCAGCATGCGCACATGATATGTTTTGCCATTGTTTTGGGCTTCCACACATCTTGGGGCATCCAAGTATTTAAGTTACCTTGTTTTTTAATTGTAATTCATGTACCCTTTCCTCCCAATTAAATTTTGGTTTTACATTTTTAATTTTTTTAAATTTTTATGCCCATTCTGATGTCATATAGTTAGCATTTAAGTTGATAAACAAGGTCTGGACATATTCAAACCAAAAAATCATGTATCTACCCCCTAACGCTAAACTCTGTCATATGAAGTCAAGCATATGAAGAGAAGTGGTTTTGGGTTTCAAACATGGAAATTTCCATGCTTGAAACCAAAAACCACTTCTCTTCATGCATGCTTGACTTCATAAGACAGAGTTTAGGGTTAGGTGGTAGATACATGATTTTCCTGGTTTGAATATGTTTAGACCTTGTTTATCAAATTAATTGAATGCTTACTATATAACATAAGAGAAGACCTTGTTTTTTTTGAATTTTTATACCCATTCGAATCTTTGTCAAATCCTTGGTTCCACCAAGATTTGAATAAGTTAAAAACATGAATATGAAAAAGTAAGCATGTATGCTTCTTAGTCACTTCAAAATGAAGCTCTTGGGAGGGTTTTTGAATTTCCATGTTCGAAACCAAAAACCACAATGCTTGACTTCATGAAACAAAGTTTAGGGTTATGGGTAGATACATGCATGATTTTTCTTGTTTGAATATGTCTAGAACTTGTTTATCAACTTAATTGAATGCCTACTATATAACATAAGAAGACCTTTTTTGTATTTTTTAAATTTTTATACCCATTTGAATCTTGGTCAAATCCTAGGTTTCACCAAGATTTGAATAAGTTTAAAACATGAATATGAAAAAGTAAGCATGCATGTATGCTTCTTAATTAATCACTTCGAAATGAAGCTCTTGGGAGGGTTTTTGAAATTTCCATGTTTGAAACCAAAAACCACATATCTTCATGCATGCGCTTGACTTCATGAGACAGAGTTTAGTGTTAGGGGGTAGATACATGATTTCTCTCGTTTGAATATGTTTGAAACCAAAAACCACATATCTCTGGTTTGCCCGCACTTAGAAATGATATTTGCATCACTTATCATATGTTTGCCCATTTGAATCTTGTCAAATCCTAGATTTGACCAAGATAATTTAAACAAGTTTAAAACATGAAAATGAAAAGGCAAGCTTGTATCCTTCTTAGTCACTCTAAAATGAAGTTTGGGGAGGTTTTTGAAATTTCCATGCTTGAAACCAAAAAACCACTTCTCTTCATGCTTGACTTCATAAAGACAGAGTTTTTGGGGATATATAGGGGTAGATACATGATTTTTCTGGTTTGATATGTCTAGACCTTGTTTATCAACTTAATTGAATGCTTACTATATGACATAAGAAGACTATGTGCCTTGATTTTACATTTTTTTAAATTATGCCCATTTGAATCTTGGTCAAATCCTAGGTTTGACCATGATTTAAACAAGTTTAAAACATGAATATGAAAATTAAGCATGTATCCTTCGTAGTCACTCCAAAATGAAGCTCTTGAGAGGGTTTTTGAAATTTCCATGTTTGAAACCAAAAAAACGACTTCTCTTCATGCATCTTGACTTCATAAGACAGAGTTTAGGGCTAGGGTAGCTAGATACATGATGTTTCTGGTTTGAATATGTCTAGACCTTGTTTATCAACTTAATTGAATGCTTACTATATGACATAAGAAGACTACGTGCCTTGGTTTTTCATTTATTTTCATTTATTTTGAATTTTTATGCCCATTTGAATCTTGGTCAAATCCTAGGTTTGACCATGATTTAAACTAGTTTAAAACATAAATATGAAAAATTAAGTATCTATCCTTCTTAGCCACTCCAAAATGAAGCTCTTGGGAGGGTTTTTGAAATTTCCATGATTGAAACCAAAAACCACTTCTCTTCATGCTTGACTTCATAAGTCAGGGTTTAGGGATATATATATATATAGGGGGTACATGCATGATTTTTCTGGTTGGAATATGTCTAGAACTTGTTTTTCAACTTGAGCTTATCTAGAGCTTGTTTTTAAATTTTTTATACCCATTTGATTCTTCATCAAATCCTAGGTTTGTTGACCTAGATTTGAACAAGTTTAAAACATGAATATGAAAAGGTAAGCATGTATGCTTCTTAATTAGTCACTCCAAAATGAAGCTCTTGGGAGGGTTTTTGAAATTTCCATGATTTAAACCAAAAACCACTTCTCTTCGTGCTTGACTTCATAAGTTAGGGTTTAGGGATATATAGGGGGTAGATACATCATGATTTTTCTGGTTTGAATATGTCTAGAGCTTGTTTATCAACTTAATTGAATGCTTACTATATGACATAAGAAGACTATGTGCCTTGATATTTCATTTTTTTTAATTATGCCCTTTTGAATATTGGTCAAAACCTAGGTTTGACAAAGATTTAAAAAAGATTAAAACATGAAAATGAAAAAGTAAGCCTTGATCCTTCTTATTAACTCCAAAATGAAGGTTTTTGGGAGGGTTTTTGAAATATCCATGTTTGAAACCCAAAACCACTTCTCTTCGTGCAGAGTTTAGGGTTAGGGGTAGCTAGCTAGACACCTGAATTTTCTGGTTTGATATGTCTAGACCTTGTTTATCAACTTAATTGAATGCTTACTATATGACATAAGAAGACTATGTGCCTTGATTTTACATTTTTTAAAAATTATGCCCATTTGAATCTTGGTCAAATCCTAGGTTTGACCATGATTTAAACAAGTTTGTTTATCAACTTGAATGCTTGCTATATGACATCAGAAGACTATGTGTTTGGTTTTTGTTTTTTGAATTTGTTATGCCCATTTGAATCTTAGCTAGTCAAATCCTAGGTTTGAATATATATGTCTAGACCTTGTATATCAACTTGAATGCTTACTATACATATGACATAAGAATGTTATGTGCTTTGGTTTTTCATTCTTTTCATTTTTTTCTGAATTTTTAGGGCCATTTGAATCTTGGTCAAATCCTTGGTTTGACCAAGATTTAAACAAATTTAAAACATGAAAATGAAAAGGGAAGTCTGTATCCTTCTTAGTCACTCTAAAATGAAGCTTTTGGGATGTTCTTTAAATTTCAATGTTTGAAACCCAAAACGACTTCCTTCATGCTAGACTTCATAAGATCGACAGGGGGTAGATACATGATTTGTCTGGTTTGGATATATCTAGACCTTGTTTATCAACTTGATTGCTTACGATATGACACATAAGAAGACTATGTGATTTGGTTTTTCATTTTTCTGATTTTTTTGAATTTTGTGCCCACCCATTTGTATCTTCGTCAAATCCTAGGTTTGACCAAGATAATTTAAACAAGTTTAAAACATGAAAATGTAAAGGGAAGCATGTATCCTTCTTAGTCACTCTAAAATGAAGCTTTTGGGAGGTTTTTGAAATTTCCATGTTTGAAACCCAAAACCACTTCTCTTCATGCTTGACTTCATAAGACAGAGTTTAGGGTTAGGGGTATAGATACATGATTTGTCTGGTTTGAATATGTCTAGACCTTGTTTATCAACTTGAATGCTTACTATATGACATAAGAAGACTATGTGATTTGGTTTTTCATTTTTTGTTTTTTAATTATTTTTCTGCCCATTTGAATCTTGGTCAAATCCTAGGTTTGAACAAGATTTAGACAAGTTTAACACGTGAAATTAAACGAATAAGTAAGCATTGATCCTTCTTAGTCACTCCAAAATGTACCAATTGATAGTGTTAACTTTGCTTCATGGAAAAAATAATGTCATGTAAATGAGTTAACTTGGATTTCCTACCCTTGAATCCATAGGAAACTTTGTTCTAATGCACTATTATAATCAACCGAGTTTTTACACCAACAGGTCTGTCACTTACGTGTGGTGCCCACGCGTGAGGTCCCACACTTGAGTGAGCACAAGTCACGTGCAATAGGTACGCCAACTCCCAGCCATCTTCTTTGTCAAGAGAAGACGCATCAGGATGCGTATTGGAAGTCTGTGGGTCCTTCTGGATCCTTCGGTTGTCCCTCTCACACAAAAAAACAAATCTCTCTCATTCTCGGCCTCGCTCGACTCGCCGCTCGCTCGCTCCTCCTCCTCCGCACTGACAAACCCTGCACAACAGTCAACATCATCATCATCACCCGAAAAAGGGAAGACACCATAATGCTCTGCCTTTTTTCTCTCCTTCCGAGTGATCCCTCTTCCTCCGAGTTTCACTCGACGGGCAAACGCACATCTGCAGCATAGTAATAATAAAAAGGTAGAAAAATCGATATACGAATCTATAATTAAATAGGTTAAACTAGGGTTTTGCCCAGTACTACAGATCAAGGTTCAAAAAAATCCAACTACGGGGTTCGAACAACACGATTCTAATCCAAGAACTTTTTCGACCTCATCCAAGTGGCCTCAAACTATAGGGTTAGCATCTAGTGCAGTATGTGTGAAAATGTATGCACTATGTGTGCTATAACTTGTATGTCTTTCAAATTTGAACCAACTTTGAATAAGTTTGAAATATTTGAAATGGGGCTTTTGGCTTAAACGTTTGAAACTCAAAACGATTCTCTTCATGCTAGACTTCATAAGACCGAGTTTAGGGTTAGGGGTAGATACATGATTTATCTGGTTTGAATATGTCTAAACCTTGTTTATCAACTTTAATGCTAACTTCTCAGTCACTCTAAAATGAAGTTTTTGGAGGAAATTTCCATCTTTGAAACCCAAAACCACTTCTCTTCATGCTTGACTTCATAAGAAAAAGTTTAGGGTTAGGGGGTATAGATACATGATTTGTATGGTTTGAATATGTCCAAACCTTGTTTATCAACTTGAATATGCTTACTATATGACATAAGAAGACTATGTACTTTGGTTTTTAATTTTTCTGACTTTTTTAATTTTCTGCGCATTTGAATCATATCTTGGTCAAATCCTAGGTTTCACCAAGATTTAGACAAGTTTAACACGTGAAAACGAGTAAGTAAGCATGGATCCTTCTTAGTCACTCTAAAATGAAGCTTTTGGGATGTTCTTGAAATTTCCATGTTTGAAACCCAAACCACTTCTCTTCATGATTGACTTCCATAAGATCGACAGATCAGTTTAGGGTTAGGGGTAGATATATACATGATTTTTTGGTTTGAATATGTCTAGACCTTGTTTATCAACTTGAATGCTTACTATACATATGACATAAGAATGCTATGTGTGCTTTGGTTTTTCATTCTCTTTTGATTTTTTTCTAAATTTTTAGGCCCATTTGAATCTTGGTCAAATCCTTGGTTTGACCAAGATTTAAACAAGTTTAAAACATGAAAATGAAAAGGGAAGTCAGTATCCTTCGTAGTCACTCTAAAATGGAGAAGCTTTTGGGATGTTCTTGTAATTTCTATGTTTGAAACCGAAAACGAGTTCCCTTCACATGCTAGTAGACTAGCTTCATAAGATCGACAGGCCGGGGGTAGATACATGATTTGTCTGGTTTGGATATATCTAGACCTTGTTTATCAACTTTAATGCTTACTATATGACATATATAAGAAAACTATTGCTTTGGTTTTTCCTTTTTCTGTTTTTTATTTATTTTGATGCCCATTTGAATCATGTCGAATCCTAGGTTTGACCAAGATAATTTAAACAAGTTTAAAACATGAAAATGAAAAGGGAAGCATGTATCCTTCTTAGTCACTCTAAAATGAAGCTTTTGGGAGGTTTTTGAAATTTGATGTTTGAAACCCAAAACCACTTCTCTTCACATGCTTGACTTCATAAGACAGAGTTTAGGGGGTTAGGGGTATAGATACATGATTTGTCTGGTTGAATATGTCTAGACCTTGTTTATCAACTTTAATGCTTACTATATGACATAAGAAAACTATTGCTTTGGTTTTTCTTTTTCTGATTTTTTTGAATTTTGATGCCCATTTGAATCTTGTCAAATTCTAGGTTTGACCAAGATTTAAACAAGTTTAAAACATGAAAATGAAAAGGGAAGCATGCAACCTTCTCGTCACTCTAAAATGAAGTTTTTGGGAGGTTTTTGATATTTCCATGTTTGAAACCCGAAACCACTTCTCTTCATGCTTGACTTCATAAGACAGAGTTTAGGGTTAGGGGTAGATACATGATTTGTGTATGGGTTGAATATGTCCAAACCTTGTTTATCAACTTGAATATGCTTATGTGCTTTGGTTTTTTATTTTTCTGATTTTTTTGAATTTTATGCCCATAAATCTTGGTCAAATCCTAGGTTTGACCAGGATTTAAACAAGTTTAAAACATGAAATGAAAAGATAAGCCTGGATCCTTCTTAGTCACTCTAAAATGAAGCTTTTGGGAGGTTCTTGAAATTTCCATATTTGAAACCCAAAACCACTTCTCTATGATTGACTTCATAAGACATAGTTTAATTAGAGTTTTAGGGGTAGATATATACATGATTTTTCTGGTTTGAATATATATGTCTAGACCTTGTTTATCAACTTGAATGCTTACTATACATATGACATAAGAATGCTATATATGTGCTTTGGTTTTTCATTCTTTTGATTTTTTTCTGAATTTTTAGGGCCATTTGAATCTTGCATGGTTAAACTTGGGTTTTGCCCAGTTCTAAAGATCAAGGGTTCAAAAAAATCCAACTACGGGGTTCGAACAACACGATTCTAATCCAAGAATTTTTTCGACCTCATCCAACTATAGGGTTAGCATCTAGTGCAGTATGTGTGAAAATGTATGCACTATGTGTGCTATAACTTGTATGTCTTTCAAATTAAGTTGATAAACAAGGTCTAGACATATTCAAACCAGAATATTATACTGCATTAGTACAAAAAGTTTCCTATGGATTCATCAAGGGTAGTAAAGCCAAGTTAACTCATTGTCATGACTAAGAAGGATCCATGCTTACTTTTTCATTTTCATGTTTTAAACTTGTTTAAATCTTGGTCAAACCTAGGATTTGACCAAGATTCAAATGGTCATAAAAAATCAAACAAAATCAAGAAAATCAAAAACCAAACCACATAGTCTTCTTATGTAATATACTAAGCATTCAAGTTGATCAACGAAGTCTAGACATATTCAAACCAGAAAAATCATGTATCTACCCCCTAACCCTAAACGTTGTCTTATGAAGTCAAGCATGAAGAGAAGAAGTGGTTTTGGGTTTCAAACATGGAAATTTCAAAAACCCACCCAAAAGCTTCATTTTGGAGTGACTAAGAAGGATCCAAGCTTACTTTTTCATTTTCATGTTTCAAACTTGTTTAAATCTTTGTCAAACCTAGGATTTGACCAAGATTCAAATGGGCATAAAAATTCAAAAAAGAAATCAAAAAAATGAAACACCAAAGCACATAAACTTCTTATGTCATATAGTAATTTCTATATATATTTAAACAATAAAAATCTGTATGTATACCCCAAACTAAGCTATATTCTACATGCTTGACTTCATAGGAAGGAGTTTAGGGGTTGGGGGTATAGATACATGGTTATGCAGTTTGGAATATGTCTAGACCTTGTTTATCAACTTGAATGCTTACTATGTGAGCTTTGGTTTTCATTTTTCTGTTTTAATTATTTTTAAGCATTTGAATGTATGGTCAAATCCTAGGTTTTGAATTTGAACAAATTTAACACGTGAAATTAAACGAATAAGTAAGCATTGATCCTTCTTAATCACTCCAAAATGTACCAATTGATAGTGTTAACTTTGCTTCATGGAAAAAATAATGTCATGTAAATGAGTTAACTTGGATTTCCTACCCCTTGAATCATGGAAACTTTGTTCTAATACTACTGTAATCAATAGAGTTTTACACCAACAGATGCACTGTCACTTACGGTGGTGCCTTGCAGTGAAGGTCCCCACAGTGAGCACAAGTCACGTGCAATAGGTACGCAAACTCCCCATCTTCTTTATCGAGAGAGACGCATCGGGATGCGTATTGGAAGTGTGGGTCATGGATCCTTCGGTTGTCCCTCTCACAAAAAAAAAACAAATCTCTCATTCTGACCTCGCTCGACTGGCTCATTTCTTCCTTTCCATTTCACCTCTGCATGGCAGCCGAACCACCAGCAGTCAGCATCACGGAAAAAGAATATACACCATCCAATAAGGGGCCCATTGTTGCTCTCCCTTCTTCTCCTTAGAAATTGATTCCTCTTCCTCAGAGTTCCTCGACAATTGCATTACATGTCTTGCATAGTAATAATAAAAAAGTAAAAGAATCGACTACGAATCTATTATTAAATAGGTTAAACTAGGGTTTTCCCCAGTACTACAGATCAAGTTGAAAAAAAAATCCAACTACGGGGTTTGATTTTGGCCTACAAATAAAAAATTAAATAAGTTGAACTAGTATTCCTCTAAAAAATCATTTTGGTTTGCATTGTTTGATAATTTTCATAGCTAGAGTGCATCACAATTTTTTGATTTCATGCTTTGCTTTGCCAATTTTGATTTTTTCTAACCACCTTCTCTTTGATTTCAAATTTAGGTCAAACTATCGGTGCCTACTATGTGTTCTACTTGAATTGGATGCAGCATGCGCACATGATATGTTTTGCCATTGTTTTGGGCTTCCACACATCTTGGGGCATCCAAGTATTTAAGTTACCTTGTTTTTTAATTGTAATTCATGTACCCTTTCCTCCCAATTAAATTTTGGTTTTACATTTTTAATTTTTTTAAATTTTTATGCCCATTCTGATGTCATATAGTTAGCATTTAAGTTGATAAACAAGGTCTGGACATATTCAAACCAAAAAATCATGTATCTACCCCCTAACGCTAAACTCTGTCATATGAAGTCAAGCATATGAAGAGAAGTGGTTTTGGGTTTCAAACATGGAAATTTCCATGCTTGAAACCAAAAACCACTTCTCTTCATGCATGCTTGACTTCATAAGACAGAGTTTACCTGGTTTGAATATGTTTAGACCTTGTTTATCAAATTAATTGAATGCTTACTATATAACATAAGAGAAGACCTTGTTTTTTTTGAATTTTTATACCCATTCGAATCTTTGTCAAATCCTTGGTTCCACCAAGATTTGAATAAGTTAAAAACATGAATATGAAAAAGTAAGCATGTATGCTTCTTAGTCACTTCAAAATGAAGCTCTTGGGAGGGTTTTTGAATTTCCATGTTCGAAACCAAAAACCACAATGCTTGACTTCATGAAACAAAGTTTAGGGTTATGGGTAGATACATGCATGATTTTTCTTGTTTGAATATGTCTAGAACTTGTTTATCAACTTAATTGAATGCCTACTATATAACATAAGAAGACCTTTTTTGTATTTTTTAAATTTTTATACCCATTTGAATCTTGGTCAAATCCTAGGTTTCACCAAGATTTGAATAAGTTTAAAACATGAATATGAAAAAGTAAGCATGCATGTATGCTTCTTAATTAATCACTTCGAAATGAAGCTCTTGGGAGGGTTTTGAAATTTCCCATGTTTGAAACCAAAACTTCCTATCTTCATGCACATCTTGGCTTGACTTCATGAGACGAGTTTAGTGTTAGGGAGTAGATATGATTTCTAGTTTGAATATGTTAATTTGAAACAAAAACCACATATCCTACGTGGTTTGCCCGCACTTAAATGATATTTGCATCACTTATCATATGTTTGCCCATTTGAATCTTGTCAAATCCTAGTTGACCAAGGTTAAAACAAGTTTAAAACATGAAAATGAAAGGGTAAGCCTGTTCTTGGTCACTCTAAAATGAAGTTTGGGGAGGTTTTTGAAATTCCATGTTTGAAACCAAAACCACTTCTCTTCTTCATACTTGACTATAGAGCAGAGTTTTGAGGATATATAGAGGGTAGATACATAGTTTTAAGTTTGATATGTCTGAACCTTGTTTATCAACAATTGAATGCTTACTATATGACATAAAGAAGACTATGTGCCTTGATTTTTTTTTTAAATTATGCCCATTTGAATCTTGGTCAAATCCTAGGTTTGACCATGATTTAAACAAGTTTAAAACTAGGTATATGAAAAATTAAGCATGTATCCTTCGTAGTCACTCCAAAATAAGGGAGGGTTTTGGAAATTTCCATGTTTGAGCCAAACCACGCATTACTTCTCTTCGCCCATGCTTGACTTCATGAGAGCCAGGAGAGTTTAGGGCTAGGGTAGCTAGATACATGATGTTTCTGGTTTGAATATGTCTAGACCTTGTTTATCAACTTAATTGAATGCTTACTATATGACATAAGAAGACTACGTGCCTTGGTTTTTCATTTATTTTCATTTATTTTGAATTTTTATGCCCATTTGAATCTTGGTCAAATCCTAGGTTTGACCATGATTTAAACTAGTTTAAAACATAAATATGAAAAATTAAGTATCTATCCTTCTTAGCCACTCCAAAATGAAGCTCTTGGGAGGGTTTTTGAAATTTCCATGATTGAAACCAAAAACCACTTCTCTTCATGCTTGACTTCATAAGTCAGGGTTTAGGGATATATATATAGGGGGTACATGCATGATTTTTCTGGTTGGAATATGTCTAGAACTTGTTTTTCAACTTGAGCTTATCTAGAGCTTGTTTTTAAATTTTTTATACCCATTTGATTCTTCATCAAATCCTAGGTTTGTTGACCTTAATTTGAACAAGTTTAAAACATGAATATGAAAGGTAAGCATGTATGCCTTAATTAATCCACTCAAATGAAGCTCTTGGGAGGGTTTTAATTTCCATGATTTAAACCAAAAACCACTTCTCTTGATGCTTGACTTCATAGTTGGGGTTTGGATATATAGGGGAGGTAGATACATCATGATTTTACTTGGTTTTGAATATGCTTCTGAAGGCTTGTTTATCAACGCTTAATTGAATGCTTACTATATGACATGAGAAGACTATGTGTGATATTTCATTTTTTTAATTATGCCCTTTTGAATATTGGTCAAAACCTAGGTTTGACAAAGATAACAAGTTTAAAACAAGAAAATGAAAAGGTAAGCTTGATCCTTCTTATTAACTCCAAAATGAAGGTTTTGGGAGGGTTTTTGAATTTCCCTGTTTGAAACCCAAAACCACTTCTCTTGATGCGAGTTAGGGTTAGGGGTAGCTGGCCTAGACTTTGAATTTTGCAGTTTGATGTGTCTGAACCTTGTTTATCAACTTAGTGAATGCTTACTATATGACATGAAGACTATGTGCCTTGATTTTACATTTTTTAAAAATTGTGGAATCTTGGTCAAATCTAGGTTGACCATGGTTAAGCTCTATCAACTTGAATGCTTGCTATATGACATCGAAGACTATGTGTTTGGTTTTGATTTTTTTGAATTTGTTATGCCCATTTGAATCTTAGCTAGTCAAATCCTAGGTTTGAATAATATCTAGACCTTGTATATCAACTTGAATGCTTACTATACTATGACATAAGAATGTTATGTGCTTTGGTTTTCATTCTTTTCATTTTTTCTGAATTTTTAGGGCCATTTGAATCTTGGTCAAATCCTTGGTTTGACCAAAGTTTAAGCTAATTAAAACAGAAAATGAAAAGGGAAGCATGTGTCCTTCTTAGTCACTCTAAAATGAGCTTTGGGATGTTCTTTAAATTTCAATGTTTGAAACCAAAAACGACTTCTCTTCATACTAGACTTCATAAGATCGACGGGGGGTAGATACATGATTTATTCAGGTTTGGATATATCTAGACCCTTGTTTATCAACTTGATTATACGATATGACACAAAGACTGTAGCGATTTGGTTTTTCATTTTCCGATTTTTTTGAATTTTGCTTCCCACCCATTTGTATCTACCGTCAAATCCCTAAGTTTGACCAAGATAATTAACAAGTTAAAACATGAAAATGTAAAGGGAAGCATGTATCCTTCTTAGTCATAGATGAAGCTTTTGGGAGGTTTTGAAATTTAGATGTTTGAAACCCCGGAAAACCACTTCTCTTCCGCGTATTTAGCAAGGCGATTTGGGGTTAAGGGTATAGATCATGATTTATGGTTTGAATATGTCTAGACCTTGTTTATCAGCTTGAATGCTTACATGACATAAGAAAACTATGTGATTTGGTTTTTCATTTTTATGTTTTTTTATTTAATTTTCCGCCCATTTGAATCTTGGTCAAATCCTAGGTTTGAACAAGATTTAGACAAGCTAACACGTGAAAGTGCTTGAATAAGTAGCATTGATCCTTCTGCTTAGTCCTCCAAAATGTACCAATGAGTGGTAGTGTTAACTTTGCTTCATGGAAAAAATAATGTCATGTAATTAAATGAGTTAACACTTGAATCCATAGGAAACTTTGTTCTAATACACTATTATAATCAATAGGAAGTTTTTACACCAACAGTCATCATATGATGTGGTGCTACAGCGTGAGTCCCACGAGTAGCTGAAGTCACGTGTAGCCATTACGTAACTCCCGACCATCTTCTTTGTCAAGAAACGCATCGGGATCACGTATTGAATCACAATGGGTCTAGCCACCTTGGATCCTTAGGTTTGTCCCTCTCACACAAAAAAACAAATCTCTCTCATTCAAGCCTCATCGGCTAGCTCGCTATCGCTCGCTCGCCTCTGCTGTGACAAACCACACTGTGAGTCAACATCCTCATCATGCTTTGAAAAGGGAAGACACGATGATATCACCTTTTTCTCTCCTTAAAGTGATCCTCTTCCTCATGATTTCTATAAACCAGACAACACATCATGACATAGTAATAATAAAAGGTAGAAAAATCAATCACGATCTATAATTAAATAGGTTAAACTAGGGTTTTACTTGCAATACCTCAAGAATCAAGGTTTTAAAAAATCCAACCTAGAGTTGAACATGGATTCTAATCAGAACTTTTGACCTCATCAAGTAATATCAAACTACTAGGGTTAGCATCTAGTGCGGTATGTGTGAAAATGTATGCACTATGTGTGCTATAACTTGTATGTCTTTCAAATTTGAACCAACTTTGAATAAGTTTGAAATATTTGAAATGGGGCTTTTGGCTTAAACGTTTGAAACTCAAAACGATTCTCTTCATGCTAGACTTCATAAGACCGAGTTTAGGGTTAGGGGTAGATACATGATTTGTCTGGTTTGAATATGTCTAAACCTTGTTTATCAACTTTAATGCTAACTTCTCAGTCACTCTAAAATGAAGTTTTTGGAGGTTTTTGAAATTTCCATCTTTGAAACCCAAAACCACTTCTCTTCATGCTTGACTTCATAAGAAAAAGTTTAGGGTTAGGGGGTATAGATACATGATTTGTATGGTTTGAATATGTCAAACCTTTTTTATCAACTTGAATATGCTTATACTTGACACTGAAGACCTTACTTTGGTTTTTTTCTGACTTTTTTAATTTTCTGCGCATTTGAATCATATCTTGGTCAAATCCTAGAGTTTCTAAGATTTAGACAAGTTGCTGCGATGCAAAAACCAGTAGGCAGCATGGATCCTTCTTAGTCACTCTAAAATGAAGCTTTGGGATGTTCTTGAAATTTCCATGTTTGAAACCCAAAACCACTTCTCTTCATGATTGACTTCCATAAGATCGACAGATCAGTTTAGGGTTAGGGGTAGATATATACATGATTTTTTGGTTTGAATATGTCTAGACCTTGTTTATCAACTTGAATGCTTACTATACATATGACATAAGAATGCTATGTGCTTTGGTTTTTCATTCTCTTTTGATTTTTTCTAAATTTTTAGGCCCATTTGAATCTTGGTCAAATCCTTGGTTTGACCAAGATTTAAACAAGTTTAAAACATGTGCCTTGATTTTCCATTTTTTGTTTTTTCTGAATATTTATGCCCATTTGAATCTTGGTCAAATCCTAGGTTTGACCATGATTTAAACAAGTTTAATAAACATGAATATGAAATTTCCATGATTTATACCAAAAACCACTTCTCTTCATGCTTGACTTCATAAGTTAGGGTTTAGGGATATATAGGGGGTAGATTCATCATGATTTTTCTGGGTTGAATATGTCCATAGCTTGTTTATCAACTTAATTGAATGCTTACTATATGACATATATAAGAAGACTATGTGCCTTGATTTTTCATTTTTTTAAATTATGCCCATTTGAATCTTGGTCAAATCCTAGGTTTGACCAAGATTTAAACAAGATTAAAACATGAAAATGAAAAATTAAGCCTTGATCCTTCTTATTCACTCCAAAATGAAGCTTTTGGGAGGGTTTTTGAGATATCCAGGTTTGAAACCCAAAACCACTTCTCTTCATGCATAGTTTAGGGTTAGGTGTAGATACATGAATTTTTGGTTTATAGTAAGCATTCAAGTTGATAAACAAGGTTTAGACATATTCAAACTAGAAAAATCATGTATATACCCCCTAAGGCTAAACTCTGTGATATATATGAAGTCAAGCATATAAGAGGAATGGTTTTGGGTTTCAAACATGGAAAATTCAAAAACCCTCCCAAAAGCTTCATTTTTTGAGTGAATAAGAAGGATCCAGGCTTACTTTTTCATTTTCATGTTACTGACTTGTTTAATTCTTGGTCAAACCTAGGATATAGGCATAAAAATTCAATAAAGAATTCAAAAAATGAAAAACCAAAGCACATAATTAAGCTTCTTAAGTTATAGTAAGCATTCATGTTGATCAAGAGAGTCTATACATATTTAAACATTACAAATCATGTATATACCCCAACCCTAAACTCTGTCTAATAAAGTCAAGGACTGAAAGTGGTTTAGTTTTTTTGAATTTTTATGCCCATTTGAATCTTGGTCAAATCCTTGCAGGTTTGACCAATATTTAAACAAGTTTAAAACATGAAAATGAAAAGTAAGTGTGGATCCTTCTTATTCACTCCAAAATGAAGCTTTTGGGAGGTTTTTTTAAATTTTCCATGTTCGAAACCCAAAATGATATCTCTCCGTGCTTTACTTCATAAGACAAAGTTTAGGGGTAGGGGGTAGATACATGATTTTTCTGGTTTGAATATGTCTAGACCTTGTTTATCAACTTGAATGCTTATTATGTGACATCAAAAGACTATGTGTTTAGTTTTTTTTTTGAATTTGTTATGCCCATTTGGATCTTGGTCAAATCTGGGTTTGACCAAGATTTAAACAAATTTAAAACATGAAAATGAAAAGGACAAGTTCTTCTTAGTCCCTCCAAATGAAGCTTTTGGGGTTTTATTTCCATGTTTGAGCAAAACCCTCCTCTTAATGCTTGACAAGACGAGTTTAGGGTTAGGGCCAAGTATATACATGATTGTTTAAATATGTCTAGACTTTTTGTTTATCAACTTGAATGTTTATGACAGAAGACTATGTGTTTGGTTTTGATTTTTTGAATTTGTATTATGTCCCATTTGAATCTTGAGTCAAATCTAGGTTTGACAGATTTTAAAACATGAAAATGAAAATGAAAGCCTGGATTCTTCTTAGTCACTCCAAAATGAAGCTTTTGGGAGTTTTTTCAATTTCCAATGTTTGAAACCCAAAACCACTTTTCTTCATGCTTGACTTCATAAGACAGAGTTTAGGGTTAGGGGGTATATACAATATTTTTCTGGTTTGAATATGTCTAGACTTCGTTGATCAACTGTAATGCTTACTATATGACATAAGAAGCTTATGTGCTTTGGTTTTTTTTTTGATTTCTTTTTTGAATTTTTATGCCCACTTGAATCCTGGTCAGATCCTTTGTTTGACCAAGATTTAAACAAGTTAAAACATGAAAATGAAAAAGTAAGCCTGGCTCCTTCTTAGTCATGAAAATGAGTTAACTTGGCTTTCCAACCCTTGAATCCATAGGAAACTTTGTACTAATGCAGTATAATAATCACCCGAGTTTTTACACCAACAGGTCTGTCACTTACGTGTGGTGCCCATGCGTGAGGTCCCAAACTTCAGTGAGCACAAGTCACATGCGGTAGGCAGGCAAAATACCCGATCAATCCGGGCGGTGGCTGTTAAGGACCCGATCGCATTTCTTGCTTTCAGACTGGGGTCTACCATGTAAAAGTTTGTTCCTTTTGGATGCATCACTCGTATTTGCAAGTTTTTTGGGGGTCCCGCAAATTCAGGGTAGCATCATGCCCCCCTTCCCACGCCAACACAAACAGAGTTCAACACAACCTAATTAAGCAAGGTTCAACACAGACATAGTTCAACAACCCCTAATTAAGCTAATAGGTTCACCACAAACGCTGCTGAGCAGCAAACATAAACAGAGTTCAACAAAAGATGCTGCTTTTGAAGCAGTAGGAGAGACAAACATGCACAACAGTTACGGAGTATATTTACCATCTTCTTCCTGGTCCCGCTTCTTCTGCTTCTTGCTGCCCATACCTTTAATCTTTGGTGGCTTGGGCTTGGGAGGAGGCACACGACC
>JAUUTY010001014.1:0-111707 GCA_030979885.1 Lolium multiflorum | reverse complement strand
GTAAAACCTTTCCCAGACACATTTGCATGGAGCCCTCTGCCATCATTGTGGACGCAGAAAACGCCAATCTGCAGATCAGTGGGGCAGAGTTAGAATTGATAAATAAATAAATATATAGTGGCGAGAAAAAGACACAATCTGTAGGGGCGGGGCGGGGGCGGCTGACATTTCACCTAAGAGAGCCCTGGGGGAGGAGACCTGGGTCAAGGAGCATAAATCAGTGATGATATTTCAAAAAGATTAAAAAATCAGATTTTCTCATGAACTCAAATTATCTTATGAGAAAGTTAACAGGCTTTGATGATGGTACAACATTGACTGCAAAATATGGGACTGAAGTTCAACAGGATATGACTAATGTAAATACAAGTCGCTTCCTCATCAGTTTACTGTTTCAACTTTCAACCCATTGGGGGAGAGCAAGAACTGAATCGTGGAATCAGTTGTGGAAACGGTAAATGAATTCCACTGCACCTATACCAGTATACATTTCACTGTCACTCGTTGAGTTTTCGGTTCATGAACCCCGGAAACGAAAATCTTGAAAGTAAACAGGTTGCATGAGTGGTAGATCCAGCAGCGCCTACTAGTTGTAAAGCGTTCAGAAATCTATCTTCACAACAACGAGCCTAGGTGTATAGAACTAGCTTACATCAAAATATAGAATGGTTAAGTTCATAGCTATATTGGTACCAGTCAAACAAAGCATCCAGGCCATGCACTTGCGATAAATATATAACTAGCCCTACCAAGCAATATTGTATCTAGTGGAGAACGAACATGTAATAGCAGGCCCTTTGCAATGTGATTATAACATAAACAAGTATTTTTCTATAGTTTGTTCACTGAATGTTTAATCGCATCCTTACGTGATTAATCTAACAAAAGCGAGTATTGGCTAGAGAAACGCTTGCTATGTGTAAAGATAAGTCAGAGATGTGAACAAGTAGACTTCATGGATACTAAAATATTTTACTTGAGCGGTGAGTAAAATGAAAACTGATATATCTTTAAGAAATTGTAGTACAAACAAACATTATGCTAGCAAGAAGATACAATGGATGTCCAAGCACAGTTGCACAACTCACAGAGTATCCATAGACATTACGAGCTGAACAATATACATAAAAATAGACAGCAGCTGCATTACCAACAAGAAGCAACAACGGTCCCAGCCTCTAGCTCCAGCCTTCAGTTCTTATGTCCATAAGAATCAAGAAGAAATAATTCAACCATCTACAATGTTTCAGAATATAATGTCGAGCTCCTAAGAAGTAAATTCACATGCTAACTGAATCTCCAGGCAACCAAAAGGCAAAGAAATGGCACTTTGTGTTCAAATCTTAGTGTTGTAGTTAATATTGTGGCTCCTAGCGAAGAACAATCAATGTGCTAGTCGTAATGCAGTATTATTTTTTATGAATGCGCCTTACCGACGGCCACATAAGCGACTGAAGGAGGCGACACTCCGGCTGATTCCGACGGGTCAGTGACTTGAGTCCACAGCAGATATTTTCTTCATCTGGCAAAGGTTTCACCTGTTTTTCCAGCAGGAAGTTATGGAATGCTTAAAAAGTTTAATTCTACAACACATCTTTCATTTTCCTGGGCCTGTTGACCACCTACAGTACACTTCTACGTTTTCTGTGTTCAAATTCTGACTCAGGGAAGTAGTAATTTAATTGCTGGTGAATGATGTTGTTTGACCTTCTACTTTCAGCTTCAGTTCAGATCTCGTTGTAAACTGTTTAGAAATCGTTTTTTATTTTCGAATGGGGTTATCATCAATAAAGTGAACAATACATAAAGCTTTTTCAGATAATCTTTCGCTTATGTATCTTGCTGAACAATTGGAGTATCAATTTTACGCGAGCAAATAAATTTAGTCAGCAACCAAATGTTCAGTGGACAGAAAAACACCAGGCTATCAGATTCTAAACTGCCAATCACAAGCCGATCGATCCTATCAGCACACAGTTGCAACAAAGTTCAGACACTAAGCGACCTTGTGAGTTCAGGCAGTGGAGTCCGATCCTGCGGGCGAGGAGGACGGCGGCAGGCGCCTGCTGCAGCTCCGAGGCGCGCGCGCCCTCGTGCTGAGTCCGCGACGGGCCGGGGCCGACGTGCCGACGAGCGGTGGCTCGCGACGGGGCGGCGGCTGCGGGGGCGGCGGCTGCGGCGGCGGCGTCGGCGTCCTGCAGGCGGCAACGTCGGCAGGGCGGCGGCTGCGTCGCGGCGGCGGGCGCTCGACAGGGCGGCGGCTGCAGGGCGGCGGCTGCGCGGCGGCAGCGTCGGCTGCGGGGCTGCGGCTGCGTCGCGGCGGGCGCTCGTGTGACGTTTTTCCCGTGTTTTCTATCAGAGATGAATCTCACAATCCGATCTGATTCTGATTTTTTATTTGTAACATTGATTAAAACGTCCGTTCAGGGCTCTTTTACGGTATGTCGCTATAGAGCTGGAAATTTGCCAGATTTGTCAGCGATTAGAAAAATTCACGTTAGGCGGGCAAAGAATTAGTTAGGCAGACAAAGAAGTTAATGTCCTTAAATAAAAGAGGCTCATATTAAACATCTTGAGGTTTATTTAACGATCAACATATCCGTTTTCGCCGGATTATCTCGGCGTGTTCTTTTCAATTGGAAAGATCGAACCATCCTCCTACCTTTTTTTTTTTCAAAAAAAATCTCCTTCCTTCTCTCTGCATCATGCGATGACTATTTTCTAAAATAAAATACACCAGTTTTCGTCCTTGATATGGCTCGTTCATCAGAAACAAAACAACATTGTTCTACCAATAATGCTACTTCTACGGACAGACTTCTACGAAAATTCCGTAGGCATAGCATTTGTTGTGTTCTACAACAAACGAAACAGAACACGTTATACCGCGGGCAGAGCTACTAATCCAACCAAGCCGCCCCGATTAATCCTGCACCGAGGTGGCCGCCACGCGCGCTGCATGAAGGCCAGGAGGCTCATGATATGCTGCAGCAGATGCTCATCTCGTCGTCATCGTCCTCCTCCTTCATCATCAGCAGAATCGTCGTCGCCGCTATTGCTTCCGTTGCTGCCGTACTGCACGACCGACTTGTCCTCCCGAGAAACTGCGGGAACTCGGCAAGGACGTCCCCACTCCAGCCATTTGACGGCGCCGGGACCGGTAACGTTAACCGTCGCGGCCTCCTCCACCCTCCTTGAGGAACCGCACGTACTCGGCGAGGACGTCGCCCTCCAGCCACGCTACAGGGAGCGGCGACGTCACGCCCGCCAGTGGCGCCTGTCCGATGATCTGCACGTACTCCGTGCTGAGCGCCATCCCGTCGGCCTGCTGACTGCTTTGCTCCTCTGCTCTCCTCCTCGTATAGGTATGTGGCCTGCAAGTAGATGGGAGAAAGGAAGTAAGCAAAGCTAGGTGCGTGCGCTGTGTTTGTTGGGAGTATGGAGAGATGTAACGAGATTATATAGAGCGGCGGCTGAAGCCCGACACCGACTCCAACTGGCCGCCAAGCAGCCACGATCGGGGTGCCGGGTCGAGTCCGAGTCCGAGTCCCGGGCACATCTGTCAGGCCCAGGAAGATCAAAAACAGCTGGCTTAATTTAGTTAAGCACTCGTTGTAATTCATTAGTATCTTAAATCGCATAATCTAATACTTGCCTGGGCACTGCTGGTGACTTATGCGGTGCTCACGTCTTCCGCACGTCCGTTCGCGATCGAACGGCTGGACGAAACGACACAACGAGTGAGGAAACCGACGGCTATCGTCCACTTCTCTTCCCTCTCTTCTCTCGCCCGCATCGAGCTTCTGCTCGATCTGCACCTCAATTCAGCCTCGTCGGCGGCGAGTGGCTAACGGAATCCCCGGATCGGTTCTCCTTGGTGGGAGAAGTGGTGGAGAGGCTTTGACTGCGTGGAGTAGCGGACGGATCAAAGTGTCCGAGTCTGGTGGGCGTGGTGAGCTTCGGCGGCGCCGCCCGGCGAATCGACGCTTCTGAGGCGGGCGGCCGTCGGGAGAGGGGTCGGTGAAGAAAAGTCTGCGGCCCGGCCTCTCGAATCGACCTTCGGAGGGTGACCGTGATGGCGTGATGGGAGGTGCCGGCGTGAGAGCATCGGCAGCCGTTGTGCTGGTAGGTGCTGCTATCTCCCGCTCGTTTTTGTCTGCCGTTGTTGCTTTGAGGGATGGACGCGCCCCCAATTTTCTCCACGCTGGTGCCGATTGGTAGTAGCTACGGTGGTACTCATCAAGTAGGTCTGTGCTTGTTTTAGTACTCCTCTTGTAGTCATGTTTGTGCTCCTCTTGTAGTCATGGGGGTAGTCGTTTCTTGTAGTCACGTTGGTTCTTGGGGCCCATTTTACTCAAGTCATGATCGACTCTGACGGTGCTTTCGAACACACTGCTCTTCGTGTTGGTCTTCTCTTCTGCAGCGTCACTGTATAATGTTTAGGATGCACTGCACTCTGTAACTGAAGCTCCACTGCAAGCGATCAGCGGCTAACAGTTTGGGTATTAATGAAAGCCATTGTTTGTCACTGATTTTATAGAGCTCTATTCGAGAAGCAAAATCTTTGTTGGCCCTATCTTTTATTGAGTTTCCCATCATGTAGAGACCTCCTGAATGTCATAGGCCAGCTCACTTATCCTGGCAGGTTTAGATGGGCAAGGTGCTCAAGGTTACATCCAGGTGCGGCTTAGCTTGAGAATGTGCCATATGCTATAAACATGGCCATGTATGGCGATTCTGCTGATCAAAGAAACTAATGGAATGCCAACGTATCATCAAAGAAATAGAATAGAGTGGGGAGTTGTCTCAGTTGATCTTTATGAATGTTTCGTAGAACAGGGATGCACTGACAGTACAAAAATCAGTTTATATTCCAAAGTGGCTTTTCAGTTCTGGGTTTACACATATTGGAGGTGGCAAATTACTGTTTGTAAAGGCACTCTTATTCTTGTTTGCCTAATATTAGCACCATCTACTAGATTTGTGATATATAATATTGTACATGATACATGATTCCTATTGTACGTTAGGTGAAGTGATACAGGTGTCTACAAAAAAAAAAGAAACGATTCTTCTTCAATTCTAGATGTTGTTATGATCTGCAAGTTGTATTTTCTGTCCAGCGATATAGTATAAAACAGTCAACTGATGTGTCCGAACATTTATTCTATACACCTAAAAATTTCCATGACAAGGGAACAAAACTACAGGACGTGGCAACACATGGGCAAGCAACTAGTCATCTATCAGTTCAGTATCTCCATTTTAGAATATAAAATAGATTCATTATGCACTAAGCCATGTAGTTTGTCTCAATTAGTTACATACATGTGATACAAGCCACACTATGTATGATGCAATCTAGTGTATCTAGACACACATTAGGGTTCTCTGGATTTTGTTCAATCAGCAGGAAGTTTGTGATCAAACAACCGTTTATCATAATTGCTCATGGATGTAAGAAACATACTGAAATCATGAATATGGCATGTAGTAATCTACACATAGAATGTATTCTTTTTATATTCTTGTAGTTTTAATAATAATTATAAATTGGGATGTTGTATAGTTATACTAGTATGCAATTTTTGGGTAATAAATACATCCTCTGGCCATATGGTTGTAGTATGCTCTTTACTCATAGGATTTTTTGACACTCCGTAGTTTTTAAAAGCCTTATCATGCAGTAGTTTTTTGTAGCTATGCAGGATGTAAAATGTGGACAATAAATACACCCTAGCCTTATGGAGTTAGTATATTCTCTACACTTTGGATGTATTTTTTAATACTTGTGATTTTAGATCATAGTTATGCAGTGTAGGTTGCAGCATTTATTTTAGGATATTATGTATTGAAAATAATTACATTATGATCAGATGGGCAATTGCATTTTTCATGCATGGGATGTTTTTCAACTTCAAGTATATACAGTAGTTTTTTTAAGCGCTGATATGTGTAACAACGCCATAACCTCATGAATTTTGCATGTAATTTTTTATACACATCTGATGTATGTTTTCTACACTTTGCAGGTTTTTCTAAATTATACAATGTGGGTTACTATTTTTTGTATGCACAAACATGTTGCATTATAGTGGTCAGGTTCTCCACCAGATTCCTCACTCAATATTGTATGATGAAAAGAATAGGTGCTAATTTCAGTGTACTTGTCTTTTGTTTTAGACCAGCAAAACTGAAACCAACGTATGAACATCTCATGGCAGGCTACCAGGTAAATGAAGCATAGACATGAAGAATTTGTACATGCTTTGTTTGAGTTTCTTTATTCAGCTTATGGACTATTTCCGTTGATCGAGGTGGTATTAGTCTCAAAAACTATTATGAAAAGACTACTTGACTTTGTTCATGATTTACCAAACCATTTTCTCATAGTTTCCCCAAAATATTGTGCATATCAGTCCAATACTGATACATTAGATCCCTTTTTTTAATGTCGTTAATGATTTAACAACCTTTCATTTTCTACATCCTTACATGCACATCGGTACCTTTTAATTCTTGTTCTTTACCATCCTTTCCCGAAACTCTTTTGTTACATCTTCTATTAACCATATGTAAAAAACATCGGATATTTTCGAGAGGGATGGAAGTGAGTAATCCTGAATTATCCACTACCTTGCTGACGCGACAGCCTAAAGCCAACATCAATTTCTACATCTAACGTGTATTCTATGGGAAAATTACAGATCTGGCATGGGCCAAAGTCACTTTACATGTCTACAGGTTCTTGCAAAGATTTCCTATGCTTCAACTTTAATTGTCTGTAATTTTGTTCATCAACCTGCTTCTATGATGGAGTTTTGGATCGCCAGCTGTAGTTGTTACATGTAGGTTATGTGTTTTTTTCTGGACCTGGCCAGGGCCTTGGAATTTGTGTTTCTTGTCTTCGTGCTTCTTGATGCACGCGCATCCACGAACAAAAAAGCCCGGGAAATGGACCAGGGTGAGCGGACAGATAGCGCCAGGCTTGGGTGATCCGATTATTGTAGGCATTTTTGTGTGGTAGGCTGCATCGCAACGTCATTTAATGCTGCACTGCCGGTGTATGGAGTGGACAGGAATACATCGTATGAGATGCGTGAACAGGGAGGTACGCATTTAGTGTTAGTTGGTGGTGGGTGCAGCATCCATGGACGATGTGCAGGTCGGTTGACGTCGAACAGGAACAGGATCAATAGCTTTGGGATCAGGCACAACGTGCTTGCCGGCCCGTAGGCCAGGGACGTTGAATCCCTGGTGCTCGGTGGGGAGCCAGAAACTTTTTTCTTTTCTTTACACGCTTGTTGGCGATACCCTAGGTCCCTTCTTCTCCAGCACTCCTCCTGCCGCCGCCCGCAATCGCCGATTTGCGGCATGTGCCGAGTAAACTGCATGTGGCGGCGATCAATCACCAGTACCTATTCAGGAAATTCAGTTATAGGGGTGAGCGGCCTGGCGGACGGAGTCGACGATATCCATGAAGAAGCTTCCGTGGCCGATCCCGGCGATGATGGCAACCACGCGCGCCGTCGTCTCAAGCTGGAAGAAGTGCCCCCAGCGCCTGACACCCGCATTTTCACATTTAGAACAAGTTGTACTCTTTCGCCTGGGGATATTACACGGTCTCGTTTCTCTTTTTGTTTAATACATGCTGCTTTAGGCTGCGATCCACCACCACATGAGGCTTACGATGCAGAAATTCCTGCCGGCCAGATATGGCGAAAATCGTATGCTAGCTGGTTACTTCTAAACTGCTTGGCAGCCTATAACTTTTATTTTTGGAATTGTAGCAGATGAGCAGTACAAAAGTTCCACTCCCTAAGTCCATAAAAAGATGTCTTACCTTTGGATAAATTTAGATGTAACTACATCATAAAATAGGTCTAGATACATATAAATTTGAGAAAGTTGAAGTCATCCTTTCTTATACGGAGGGGAGTATGTAAGTTTCATCAGCCGTGGTGGATTTTGATCGGCCAGTTTTGTTGACCCTACCTGGGGAGTAGCTGTGTATAACATTAGGTCTTATGCTTGTTTTGCAGGCATCGCGTGGGGAGGCCCGCCCGAAAGGCCGCTCGCTCTGGTCGTGACAGCACTAGAGCAGAGTCTGCTGCGAGTTTCCCGCCAGGGCTGGCGGCGAAGTTATTGTGCCAGAGATGGGAGTTACGTTTGATTCTATTGGCGAGGCTTAGGACTTCCACAATCTCTATTCGTGGGAGCAGCGGGTTCGGAGTAAGGTATGGGAAAGACGGCTAAATATAGACCGGGTGAAGTGCATGCAGGAAATTGTATGCGGATGTTAAATTGAGCATTTCTTGTACGGCCCTCCATTTTTTTTAGTTAGTTGGTGTCTCGGATTGATCTCTGGTTACAATTAAAAAAGGCCTACCCACCTTTTACCCCAAATCATGCTTAATTACTTTGCCCGAGGGGAGGGCCACGGGCAACCTTTCGCACTCCACTGGTGCCTTTGCCCGCGCTCATCAGTTTGTTGAGGTCGAAGGGCAGCGGATGGTACATATGCGAGCACAGGGACTGCAGTCATGATCTCTGCCTCATTTGGTGAGCAGCGCCTTTGGGCATCGCCTGGAACATATTAATGACAACACAAAAGATTTGGTCAAGCGATTGAGGAGAACAACATCAATCTTGGTAAGGTTTACAACATCATCGGTGGTTCTTTGGAAAAATGGAAAATATACCTTTCACCAAAGAGGGCTTTGAGAGACTTTGAGTGGGAAGATCGGCGAACAAGCGGATGACGATGTCGAGTAAACAATAGAAGTGTTCTGAGATAGGGGGTTGTAGACCACTGAATTCACGTACGGTGTGCAAGTGGATGATGGCAGCAGGATCATGAACACTCACGGACAGCCCAGAATAGCCGGGGCCCATTACCATTATTTCGGTGATCTTGTCATTACGATACCACATACATGACAAAATGTGTATGATATGCCATTTGGTCAATGGTGGGTGTGAACAGCCATTTCCGAGGCTGGAAATCATCTATGCGAGTGCATTAGGGAGGAGAAGAGAGTGGAGAAAGCCGAATGGGTTTAGAAATTTGTGAAGATGATGAGCGGGAAGCGCGCGGTAACAATTCTAATAGGTACATACGGACCCCGAGAAAAAATTCTACATCCCGTCCATTTCCTCGTCTCCACCCATCCACCTTCCTCCCTAATTACCGTGTGTACGAAACAATGCCCGGATAAGTGGCTAATTGAATTGTTATCGTTTGACATTATGCGGGTCGGTGCACGGAGGCAATGGAGGTTGCAATTGGAAATGTCTGCCAGGCACGAAACACTTAGATGGTGCAAATGGCACATACTCGGAAGGCTAAGGAAAGGCTAGGTGCAATTTATGGGAAGAACGACCAATTCAAGGTTGATTTCCACCGCATTGTGAACCGAGATCTTGACAAAGGGAAGGTTCGAGGGGCCTGGGTGCACATGGTAAGCTGCTACGCCTTGAAGAAGAATCCTTATACGCAGCGAGATATATGGAACATGATGGAGGTGATATGATGATGAATAGCAATCTGAACATAAACCTTGGTTCAATGGTTTCACTCAATAGCATCAATAACAAGGAGTAATCAACACCGGGAGAGTTTCCCCTATGAAATAATCAAGATTCAACCCTAGATGTTACAGCGGAGACGAGGTGCAGCGGTGGAGATGATGGTGTCGGCGGTGGAGATGATGGTGATGATGATCCCAATGAAGTCCAGCTCGAGACGGTGATGATGGCGACGATTTCCCCCTCCGGGAGGGGATTTCCCCGGCGTCTGCCCGCCGGAGAGCTCTTTTCTCTCTGGTGTTTTCTCGCCCCGCGAGGGCGGCTCTGTCCCATTCTCGATGCCTCCTCGCCTTAGGGTTCTCTGGAATGGAAGTACGAAAGGAGACGGCCAGGGGAGTCGTGGGCCCCCTCCCACATGTGAGCGGCGAGGGCACGATGGCGCACGCCGGCTATGGAAACCCATGGTGGCCCTCCTCGAGCCTCTCATCCCATTTAATAAGTCATTTGGAAAAATAGGAGCTTCGGTATATTTTCCGTCAATTGTTGATCTTCCGAAATATTGCATTCTGGCGGTGCTTTTTCCAGCAGAATCCTGACTCCGGTGAGTGATTCTCCAATAATCATGAAACATGCAAAATAGGTGAAATAACATAAGTATCATCTCTAAATATGAAAAATATCAATGAATAACAGTAAATTATGATATAAAATAGTGATACCAAAATGGACGTATCAGCATTTGCGTGGTAGGTGGAGAAACAGCCGTGCGACATCGATGTCCCTGCGCATGCTAAATCGGAGATGCCAGTTATCATGCGGGTATGTCCACGAGCCCCAACATCGCCAACAGTCGTCATAGTAGATCATGGCCTCGATGTCTTTGTCATGCCGGGTCCTTCCAGCCAGGTCTCACAATCCACGAGACGTCCTACGCATGACTTCGCGATCGCACACGGTGAAGGCTCACGTCAAGTCGTCCCATCGTCGGGCAGATGGTGCCATTCGTCAGCGGGATGCGGAGACGCCGCATGCTCTCCTCGGCAGTGACGCGTCTTGTGTCGCGCAGGAGCACGGTCGCGCTTCTCGGCGTCGGTTGAGGTCGAGCCGCGCCGGTTAACTGCAGCGCCACGACGGAGGCGAGCACGCCGGCGCGCGTGGACTGCGAGGGAGGCGAGGAGTTTCCAAACAGCCGTGGGCTACAAGGATTCACCGACGAGGCGGGCAACGCCGGCACGATCCCTGCAAGCAGCGAGCATGTAGGCCTCGCTAAGCTCGGATGGAGGCCTACTTGCGCGGCGCGGCTTTGAGCTGCGAGCGCCGCTGTTGGGCGACCTCCGAGCGCGACGCTACATTCTGTCGCCAGTTCTGCGCCGGCGCGGCCTTCGCGACCTCACGCCTTTCTTTGCCGCCTTCGGCTTTGCCTCCCGGCCGCCGCCGGTGCCGGCCCGCTTTGCTTCCGGCGGACCCTCCATTGTGGCTACGGTCGTGGCTACGGGGGAGTGTGGGGCGGCGGCGGGTGCGAGGGTTTGCTCGGGAATCCATGGTGGTGGCTGCGGCTTCGAGGACGTCGTCGTTTACCGGGCTTCTTTGGCCGTTATTTTGATTTTCGCGGGAATGGCCTTTGGCGGGAATGTTGTCGGCCTCCACCTTACCGCTAATCGTGGGTCCTGCAGTAAGTTTAAGCCATTTTCGGTCGTAGTGGAGATCTGAAATCGAGCGTATATTTAAACCAGGGACTACGTCGTCGCCAAACCCAATACAAATCATTTCGTCGGCCACATTGAAACTGGGGCCAAACAGGTATTTTCGGTCACGGCGTGCGTCGCTCCGTTGGAATGACCTGAGAGCAGCTGGACACCACGTGGAACAGCATCTGACCGAGTCTCCGACACCGCGTGGCCAAACCGCCAAACCGCGTGGTACTGTTGGATTCTCGCTTCGCACTTGCATGTTTCATACGGTCCAGGTGGTTGGCTTCCTGCGCTATGCGTATTTGAAGTACATATTTACTGTCCCTTATACAGCCAGAGACCTGACGTCAGGTACAGAAACGAGCGGTCTGATGGAATGTGGATATGCGGATCACTCTAGCTCGGGCGCACTAGCGAGTTTTCGCCAGGGTGATTGCTTGTATGCCCGGAATCTGAAGGTTACTTGGGGAGATATGGGGCGTGGGGATGGGGTTGCTCTTTTTGGAAAGTACGGGCCCTTAACGTGGTTCTGCCATTTACGGGAGGAGCACCGTGGAAAGTGACTTTAGTCTTTTGAAGCATTTGTGTAGCGAAACTATGTCTTAAATTCTTGCCAGTTTAGTTGTTTAAACGAAGTCTATGATATTATATACTTGTACCGTATAATTCGTGACACTCTGAGCGAGGCAGCAGTTTGGGCAGTCTAACGGTACCCGTGTTCCGGCCTTGGATTCCCGGCGAATCGGGGCCCGAAATCGACCATCGCCAGGCCATATAGTGGGCGCAGGTGCGAGTGAGGATTAACCACGCTCGCCTTCTGCTCGCCATGGCGCCTCCGCCTCCTCTCTGCTCCGTGAGCAATTAGCCGCTCTACCACCGCGCCTTCCCCCCCAAGCTAGGATGGACTCCCAGCAGCGCGGTAGGGCCTCGCCGTGACGGATCGAAGCGATCCCAGCTCGCCGGAATGCAGAGTAGAGAAGCGTGGCGGCTGAAGTGCGAAGTATTCGCGCAAGGAGCCGTCGCGCGGCGACTGCGAAGTCTGTCGGCGCGCGATCGATGGGAACGCTCGAGAATCGCCCGCCGGTGGCGGTGGGTAGCGGGACCCGCCGGCTCAAGCGTGGCGAGCGGCGAGCGTTCGAGGCGCTCGCGAGTGGCAGCGCGGCAGCGCGTCCGAGGCGGCATGGGCGGCGCCATCGGCGCACGGCGCGGGAGGAAGCGGAGAGCGAGAGGAAGAAGGCGGCCCTACGCCGTCACCTTCCTGCTATCCGAAGCGAGATCTGCATGCCGCTCCGAGCGGAGCGGAAGGAGGCGGCGGCCATCGCTGGTCCCGAGAGTTCGAGCGCGACGGCCTTGTGAGGCCAGCGGGGAGGGAAGAGGATCGCCTTCAGCCCTCGTCATCCTTGGCGACTGGAAGCGTGGTTTGCTTAGTTATGATCGAGTAGCGCTGATCCCAATATGTATGTGTGATCCCTATAATGTGATCAATGAAGATGAACTTCCGGGGTTTTTATTTTTATCTGGGGCGAAATACGAGATGCAACACAGGCGGAATGGCTCGAAATGTTACGGTTTTACGATACGGGCGAAAAAGAGACTTATACGGGACGTGAGAAATATAGGGGCACATTAGACATGCTCTTAGCTAAGCACTCTCAGTTTGTAATGACATACATTTGCCCAGCTGGCTCATTATAAGAGACGGGAGAGGTTGGGAGGACCAAACCAAAAAAAAAAAAATCTAATTCATATTTTGTATCCCATCTCTTCCTGACAGATCACGAGCATGTGGAGCTCCACTCCCCAAAATTCTCTGACCTCGTCGGCGTCAACCCTAGATGCGACAAAGTGGTATCGAGCACGGCACGCGGCGCTACCCTCCCTCCACTGTCTTCGTCACCCGACATCCCTTTCCACAAACTCCGTCACGCCCAGGCCCACGATCCCCAACCTATCCTTCGTGCCATCTCCCCCGCTCGATCAATTACCGCGTCGGCCCACCGGATCCCAGGCCTGCTCCGTGGCTCACCACCCCCTTGGCAGCAATCGGTTTGCACGCCCCACCGCCCGGCTCACCTCGCCTTCCGCGCCGTGCATCGCCGCTCACCCGCCTTCCACGCGCTCGGCCGCACGGCTCACTTCGCGTCGCATGCGTCCTCACGCCAGCTTAGCCACTCAAGCAAAGCGACCAATTTAGCACCCTCCCAGAATCTGCGGCCATGTCTCACCGCTCGCCGAGCAGTTCACGAACCAGCCGGGGAGGACCGATCATCGATGCGCCTGTCTACGGATGCCGGAACTCAAGGCGTATTGCCCCGGCGACGCGCGAACGTGACGCACGCATCGGGTGAGCCGCGCCTCCAAAGGCATAAAGTGGAAACCGCGCATCCCTCGAGCGAGTGCAGACTAGATGGAGTCGATGGCGCGGATACAAGCGCAAATGGCGCGATGATGACCAGACGGGGCCAGCCTCGACACTTTACTCCCGGATGAAAGGTCTGATCCCACCCCGCACTCCCCCTCCCGCTACTTCCCGGTACTTTCCCAAATCCTTTGATACGTCCATTTGCATCACTATTTTATATCATAATTGTATTGTTTCATTGATATAATTATGTTGAGTGATACTTATCATTATTTCACCTATTTCCACATGTTTCATGGTGTGGAGAATCCTCCTGGGAGTCGGGATTATATTTGGAAAAAGCACCGTCGGGATACAATATTTACGAAGATCAACAATTGTGGAAAATGTGAAACTCTATTTTTCCAAACTGGCAGGGCCAGCGAGAAGGGGCGGGGGCCACCATGCCCCCCCCATGGCGGCGCGGCCACCCGGAGCTGGCGCGCGCCAGCTGTGGGGAGGGGGCCATGACCACATCGGTCATCTCCCTTTCGTACTTCATCTGAAGACCTTCCTGGGTGTACGGGATCTCGAGGATAGACACGGCCGCCTCTACGGGCGGAAAAACACCAGAGAGAAAGAGCTCTCAGACGGTATGTCTGTCGGGAAATTCCCCTCTCGGAGGGAAATCGTAAACCATCGTCACGAGTCATCGACTGGACTTCATTGGGATCATCATCATCATCATCTCCACCGCCGACACCATCATCTCCACCGCTGCGCACCTCGTCTCCGCTGTAACATCTAGGGTTGAATCTTGATTATTTCATAGGGGAAACTCTCCCGGTGTTGATTACTCCTTGTTATTGATGCTATTGAGTGAAACCATTGAACCAAGGTTTATGTTCAGATTGTTATTCATCATCATATCACCTCTGATCATGTTCCATATGTAGTTAGTTTAGTTCTTGAGGACATGGGTGGAAGTCTAAATGTTGTGGTGGCTTATTTAATATATTTAACAGTTTGATATTTAAGTTGTGGTGTCATTCTTCTAGTGGTGTCATGTGAACGTTGACTACATGATACTTCACCTTTATGGGCCTAGGGGAATACATCTTGTATTCGTTTGCCAATTGCGGGGTTGCCGGAGTGACAGCAACCTGAACCCCCGTTGGTATATCGATGCATGAGGGATAGCAGGATCTCAGAGTTTAAGGTTGTGGTTAGATTTATCTTAATTACTTTCTTGTATTTGCGGATGCTTGCAAGGGGTTTAATCACAAGTATTATTAGTCCTAGGAAGGGCAGTGCATTAGCATAGGTTCACCCACACAACACTTATCAAAACAATGAAGATTAATCAACTATATGAAGCGAAAGCACTAGACTAAATTGTGTGTCCTCAGGAACGTTTGGTCATCATAAGTAAACAAACCGGCTTGTCCTTTGTGCTAAAGAGGATTGGCCACTCGCTGCAATTATTACTCTCGCATTTTACTTACTTGTGCTTTATGTATCTGCTATCAAAACCCCCACAGCTTGTACGTGAGCATTTTGCGGTGAATCCTTCATCCAGGCTGGCATAAACACCTTAAGCTCCTCGTTGGGTTGATATATATTTATCGAAAGTACTACGATACACCCCTATACTTGTGGGTCATCAAGACTATTTTTTGGCGCCGTTGTCGGGGAGTGAAGCGCTATTGGTAAGTGGGTGGTAAGGGAAAACTTTTCTTTGTACATGCTGTTTTTATTTCTGTCTGCTGCTATAATTAATTATGGAGAGATCTTCTCTTGAATTCCTATTTGGAAAATCTACTACTACTGCAAAGGTAGTGGATGAGGCGCCAGGTGAGAAAGAGGTTCCATATAAAATACAATTATTGAATGTGTTGTGGATAACCGCTATGAAGGGGATGGAATTGTCCATCCTGGAGATCATTTACTGTTTTTGCATGAATTATGTGGGTTATTCAAGTGTGCAGGTATTTCTATGGATGAAGTTAGGAAGAAACTATTCTCTATATCGCTGTCTGGTAAAGCGGCGCATTGGTATAATTGTTGAAGAATGGTGATTCTCTTGATTGGAAGGATATTGTGCCTCTATTTTATTCTAAATTTTATCCTCCAAGTGAAATTCACAAAGATCGGAATCGCATATATAATTTCTGGCCTCATGATGGAGAAAGTATTGCCCAAGCATGGGGGAGATTGAAGTCTTTAATGCTCAAATGCCCCATTCATGAGCTTCCTGGTAATATCATCATTGATAATTTCTATGCAAGACTTTCTTTTCAAGATAAAACCTTGCTGGATACTACTTGTTCTGGATCATTCACACGCAACAAAGAAGAGTTTAAATGGGACCTTCTTGATCAGATCAGGAGAATGTTTGAGGATGGGAGAACGACAAGGTAGGAGTCGGGTATAAATTATGATTATGAATGCATTGAAACTTTTATGGATACTGATAAATTTTGAAATATGAGTGCTACTTATGGTCTTGACTCTCAAGTTGTTGCAAATTTTTATAAAGCTTTTGCCTCTCATTTTGAATTTCCTAGGAAGAATTTTGATAAGTATCATGAACCTTACAAAGATAAAACTGATTCACCTATAGGTAAATGTATTGAAGTTAAAACTGTTGATCACATTCTTCCTGAAGCTTATATTGAAAAAATTCCTTTTCCTGCTAAAATGAAGGAGTATTCTGTTATAACTAGTGTGGTTAACAAAAGTGCAAAGAAACCTATAGAACCTGAGGAGCAAATAAATGTTGAACCTGCTGTTGCAATAGTTAAAGATCTTGTGACTGAAAATGTAGAAGATGGTCATATCATTTTCTGTGAAGATGCTTCTAATATTGTTTCGCATCCTAATAAGTCTAGGAAAGCCAGTGTTCCTATGCTCTCTGTTAGTTAAATTGGTGAACATTGTTATTATGGTTTATCGATATTGGTGCAAGTACTAGTGCCATTCCTTATGAGCTTTACAAGGAAATCATGCATGAAATTGGTTCTTGTGAACTTGAAGATATTGATGTAGTTATTCATCTGGCTAATAGAGAAACTATCTCTCCCATTGGTATTGTTCGAGATGTGGAAGTTCTATGTGGTAAGATTAAATATCCTGCTGACTTTTTGGTACTTGGTTCTGCTGCTAGTAAGACTTGTCCTATCATTTTTGGTAGACCTTTTCTAAATACTTGTGGAGCTATTATAGATTGCAAGAAAGAGAAAATTGTGACTAAATTTGCTGGTGAATCTTATGAGTTTAATTTCTCTAAATTTGCCAAAGTTCCTTATGAAGCTGAATTGCCTAATGATGATTTTAGAGTTGAACAGCTTGCATCTATTGCTCTTGCTCCTAATAATCCTTTGCAGCAACATTTGGAGGATCATGAGAGTGAAGTCTTTAGGGAAGAAAGGGATGAGCTTGATGAAATTTTCCTTCGTCAACCTATTCTTAAACATGACTTGCCGGTTGAAGATTTAGGTACAACACCACCACCAAAGGAAGATCCTGTTTTTGATTTAAAACCATTGCCTGATAAAAGTATGCTTATATTGATGATAAGAAAACATATCCTGTTATTATTAGTGCTAAGCTTTCAGATTTTGAGGAAGAAAGATTATTGGAAATATTGAAGAAACACCGAGGAGCTATTGGCTACACTCTTGATGACTTGAAGGGGATTTCTCCCTCTATTTGCCAACATGCCATCAACATGGAAGATGATGCAAAGCCTGTTGTTGAACATCAGCGTCGTCTAATTCCTAAGATGAAGGATGTGGTAAGGAATGAGGTATTAAAACTCCTTGAAGCTGGTATTATATATCCTATTGCTGATAGTAGATGGGTTAGTCCTGTGCATTGTGTTCCTAAGAAAGGAGGAATAACTGTTGTACCTAATGATAATGATGAGCTCATCCCTCAAAGAGTAGTTGTAGGGTATAGAATGTGCATTGATTTTTGAAAAGTTAATAAAGTTACTAAGAAAGATCATTACCCTTTACCATTTATTGATCAAATGTTAGAAAGGTTATCTAAAAATACTCATTTTTGCTTTCTTGATGGTTATTCTGGGTTTTCACAAATTGCTGTTAGAACTAAAGATCAAGAGAAAACCACTTTCACTTGTCCCTATGGAACTTATGCTTATAGGCGTATGCCTTTTGGTTTATGTAATGCTCCTGCTACTTTTCAAAGATGCATGTCTGCTATTTTTCATGGCTTTTGTGAAAAGATTGTAGAGGTATTCATGGATGATTTTTCTGTCTATGGGAATTCTTTTGATAATTGTTTGCGAAACCTTGATAAAGTTTTGCAGAGATGTGAAGAAACTAACCTTGTTCTTAATTGGGAGAAATGCCACTTTATGGTTAATGAAGGAATTGTATTGGGACATAAAATTTCTGAAAGAGGTATTGAAGTTGATAGAGCTAAAGTTGAAGCAATTGAGAAGATGCCCTATCCTAGGGATGTTAAAGGTATTCGTAGTATTCTTGGTCATGCTGGGTTTTATAGGAGATTTATTAAAGATTTCTCTAAAATTTCAAAGCCTCTTACTAATCTTCTTCAAAAAGATGTACCTTTTGTTTTTGATGATGATTGTAAGGAAGCTTTTGAAACTCTAAAGAAAGCCTTAACAACTGCTCCTGTAGTTGAAC
Source organism: Lolium multiflorum (assembly GCA_030979885.1). Classification (NCBI taxonomy): domain Eukaryota; kingdom Viridiplantae; phylum Streptophyta; class Magnoliopsida; order Poales; family Poaceae; genus Lolium; species Lolium multiflorum. Next base: position 93,474 of record JAUUTY010001014.1, on the reverse strand, counting down.
CTCCTGATTGGAATTTACCTTTTGAAATTATGTGTGATGCTAGTGATTTTGCTGTAGGTGTTGTTCTTGGACAGCGAGTAGATAAGAAATTGAATGTTATTCATTATGCTAGTAAGACTCTAGATGCTGCTCAAAGAAATTATGCTACAACTGAAAAAGAGTTATTAGCTGTAGTTTTTGCTTGTGACAAGTTTAGACCTATATTGTTGATTCAAAAGTCACATTCATACTGATCATGCTGCAATTAGGTACCTTATGGAAAATAAAGATGCTAAGCCAAGGCTTATTAGATGGGTGCTTCTTTTGCAAGAATTTGATTTACATATTGTAGATAGGAAAGGTGTTGATAATCCTGTTGCTGATAATTTGTCTAGATTGGAAAATATTGCTTATGATCCTGTTCCTGTTAATGATAGTTTTCCAAATGAACAATTGGCTGTAATAAAGGTGAGCTCGCGAGATAGTCCTTGGTATGCTGATTATGCTAACTTTATTGTTTCCAAGTACTTGCCTCCAACCTTTTCAGCTCAGCAAAGGAGGAAATTCTTTTATGACTTGAGGCATTATTTTTGGGATGACCCACACTTATATAAAGAAGGAGTGGATGGTATTATGCGAAGATGTGTCCCCGAATATGAACAACAAGAGATATTGAGTAAGTGTCATGGTAGTGTTTATGGAGGACATCACGCCGGAGATAGAACCGCGCAAAAGGTTCTACAATCAGGTTTTTATTGGCCAACTCTCTTTAAAGATGCAAGAAAGTTTATTTTATCTTGTGATGAATGTCAAAGAGTTGGTAATATCTCTAGACGCAATGAAATGCCTATGAATTATACTCTTGTTATTGAACCATTTGATTGTTGGGGATTTGACTTCATGGGTCCTTTCCCTTCTTCAGAAGGTAATACTCATATACTTGTTGCTGTTGATTATGTTACTAAATGGGTGGAAGCTATACCCACAAAAAGTGCTGATGGTGAGACTTCTTTAAAAATGCTTTTAGATGTTATTTTTCCTAGGTTTGGAGTACCTAGATATCTTATGACTGATGGAGGTTCTCATTTTATTCATGGTGGTTTTAGAAAAACTCTTGCTAAATATGGTATTAATCATAGAATTGCTTCAGCTTATCATCCTCAAACTAGTGGGCAAGTAGAATTATCAAATAGAGAAATTAAATCTATCTTGCAAAAGACTGTTAATAAATCTAGGAAAAATTGGGCTAGTAAGTTAAAGGAAGCATTGTGGGCTTATAGAACTGCTTATAAAAATCCTATGGGTATGTCTCCTTATAAAATGGTTTATGGAAAAGCTTGTCATTTACCTTTAGAACTAGAGCACAAAGCTTATTGGGCTGTAAGAGAACTTAATAAAGATTTTAAACTTGCCGGTAAGAAAAGGTTGCTACAATTGAGTTCTTTAGATGAGTGGAGAAGTGAAGCTTATGAAAATGCTAGACTTTTTAAGGAGAAAGTTAAGAAATGGCATGATAGAAGGATTATTAAAAGAGAATTTAATGTTGGAGATAAAGTCCTATTGTATCGGTCTCGTCTCAGATTTTTTGCAGGGAAATTACTCTCAAAATGGGAAGGACCATATGTCATTGTGGAGGTGTATCGTTCAGGGGCAATAAAAATTGCTTCGCTGAAAGATGATGCCACACAAGTGGTGAATGGACAAAGACTCAAGCATTATATTTCTGGAGATTCTTATAATGAAGATGTTGATGTTATTCGAGTGGTGACTCCGGAAACTTTCATCAAAGATCAAATTGATAGTTCTGCAGAGTTCGACTTTGAATAGGTAACAGTTTTGGTATAAAAAGTCCGCGTTTAACTTTCCGAACAATATTTTTGCTGTTTTTAGAAAATATGAAAAATTACGAGATCGAATCGGAGTGGAGGAGACGCACGAGGGCGTGCCCCCCCACGTGGTGGCGTGGCCCCACCGGCCGCGCCGCCCTATGGTGATGGCTCCTCTGTCCCTCTCCCACTCGTGTTCGACCCGGTACTTTCCTTTGTCGGAGAATTCTTGCTATATAATCCCGATCCCCGGAGGTCCGTATATCGTTTTCGTCGGTTTTGTTTCGAGCTGTTTCTTCGCAGTGATCCGTTTTTATCTAGAAGCACCATGGTCTCCAACAACAAGGGCAAGGGGCTTTCGGAGGAAGATATTCAAGATCCCGAGTTGAAAGAAGAAATCGGAGGAAGTGAAGGAGATGTCATCAGCAAAAAGAGAGCGGGAAGCTAGTGGAGAGTAAGCCAATCTTGGTGGGATTGGTTAACACTGGGCGTTCTTTTTGTCATAACTTGCAGGGACCTTCCGCCTGCTCTAGCCTCAACTCTTTCCCTTTTGTGGAGGAAGCGTTACGGGTTACCGATGAGTTTTGTGATCAATACCGTGTTCTGAGAACAACCGACTTCGCAGAATGCTAGAGCGGTTCCTCACTCCCATCAGGGTCGTTCCACCATCACCACCGAAGGAGTAATTCATCACTGGTATTGGCATCCCCTTGGTTTATTCCAAGCTTGCGGGAGTGCCGCGGTATCACATCATCACTATCTTTTACCTTTTTACTATCAAGTAGTGTCATATCATGAGTAGGGAAGTTATCATATAAGATGGTTTGCAGTGTGGAAGTATCTCTCTCTTAGTTGGTTATCTATGTATCCCTTGGTGTGAGTTATCGTTATGGAATATTAATGAGAAGTTTTATCATTTACTTTTTGCACACCTTATTTTAGTTTGCAATTTCTGTTATATGATTGATCTTGTTGTTAGTATTGATATCACTTTGGGAGCATCAAGTAAATCTATTTGGTTTTGGCAAACTTAGCATTGGTCAATACTAACAATACTTCGAGGCTTAAGTAGAAAAGAGGGAAGTACATGTAGATATATTATTTCATTATCTTTCTTTCTTGTTAGCTAATGAGCTTAGTATTCTGAAGTTAAAATTGTTTGTGCTTACAAGGAAGATGCATGATTGTTTCTATCACATGTATATTTGTTTGTTTCCCTCAACTCTTATGCTTGCTAATCAACCTTGCTAGCCAAAGACCTGTACTGAGAGGGAATGCTTCTCGTGCATCCAAAACCTTAAACCAAACCCATGCCATTTGTGTCCACCATAACTACCTATTATGTGGTATTTTGCACCACTCCAAGTAAATACTTCATGTGCTACCTTTAAACAATTCAAAAACTTATTACTTTTATTTGTGTCAATGTTTTATAGCTCATGAGGAAGTATGTGGTGTTTTATCTTTCAATCTTGTTGGGCAGACTTTCACCAATGGACTAGTGGCACATCCGCTTATCCAATAATTTTGCAAAAAGAGCTGGCAACGGGGTTCCCAGCCCCAATTAATTAATTTTCATTAATAATTTTCTTCACATGTTTTGCCCTGATTTATCAGTAAGCAACTTAATTTTGCAATAGACACTCCTCCATGGTATGTGAAATGTTCGAAGGCACCCGAGGATTCGGTTAGCCATGGCTTGTGAAAGAAAAGGTTGGGAGGAGTGTCATCCATAAATAAACTAAAGTACATGTGTAAACAAAAGAGAAGAGGGATGATCTACCTTGTTGGTAGAGATAACGTCCTTCATGGGAGCCGCTCTTTGAAAGTCTGTTTGACAAGGGGGTTAGAGTGCCCACTACCATTTGTTGACAACAACAAACACCTCTCAAACTTTATTTTTATGCTCTCTTTATGATTTCAAAACTTAAAAAGCTCTAGCACATGATTTAATCCCTGCTTCCCTCTGCGAAGGGCCTATCTTTTACTTTTATGTTGAGTCAGTAAACCTATTTCCCTCTATCTCAAGCAAGCAATTGAGTTGTTGTGATCCAACCATTTATATTGTGATCTATTTAATCATGTCTTTTATTCTTTCTTGTTTAGTACAAATTTTATTTGAATGAATATGACTTTGAAAGTTATCAATGATTATGAGGAGATTGTTATGATTGAGCATGTAAGTTCTGCCATATAAGCTCTAATATAAAGGCTTGCTCGAAAGATAAGTACAATCTGTTAATAGTTCTTTGACCAAGAACAAAGTTTGCCATCACCAATTATGATTTCCTATGCACCTTTATTTGTGATTTCTCTTTACTTATTTCAAGTTGAGTTATATGAGGAAGTTGTTTACTAGAATGTCTTGTGTGAATAAATGTGATGCTTCTTGTCTGTATTTTATTTATCGACTCTTCACTCCATAAACATGTGGTCTTGTTTATCGAGCTCAGTTTCGCTTGGGGACAAGCGAGGTCTAAGCTTGGGGGGAGTTGATACGTCCATTTTGCATCACTATTTTATATCATAATTTACTGTTATTCATTGATATATTTCATATTTAGAGATGATACTTATGTTATTTCACCTATTTTGCATGTTTCATGATTATTGGAGAATCACTCACCGGAGTCAGGATTCTGCTGGAAAAAGCACCGTCAATATTTCTGAAGATCAACAATTGACGGAAAATATACCGAAGCTCCTATTTTCCAAATGACGGAGCCAGCCGGAAGGGGCCGAGGAGGGCCACCATGGGCCCCATAGGCCGGCGCTGCCACCGTGCACGCGCGCCGCCATGTGGGGAGGGGGCCCACGAGCCCCGGTCATCTCCCTTTCGTACTTCATCTCCGAGAACCCTAAGGTGTAGGGATCGAGGATAGACACAGCCGCCTCTGCGCGGGCGGAAAACACCATAGAGAAAAGAGCTCTCCGGCAGGCTGAAATCACGGGGAAATTCCTCCGGAGGGGGAAATCGTCGCCATCGTCACCGTCATCGAGCTGGACTTCATTGGGATCATCATCATCATCATCTCCACCGCCGACACCATCATCTCCACCGCTGCACCTCGTCTCCGCTGTAACATCTAGGGTTGAATCTTGATTATTTCATAGGGGAAACTCTCCCGGTATTGATTACTCCTTGTTATTGATGCTATTGAGTGAAACCGTTGAACCAAGGTTTATGTTCAGATTGTTATTCATCATCATATCACCTCTGATCATGTTCCATATGATGTCTTGTGAGTAGTTCGTTTAGTTCTTGAGGACATGGGTGAAGTCTAAATGTTAGTAGTGAACTATGTTGAGTAATATTTAATGGTTTGATATTTAAGTTGTGGTGTTATTCTTCTAGTGGTGTCATGTGAACGTCGACTACATGATACTTCACCTTTATGGGCCTAGGGGAATGCATCTTGTATTCGTTTGCTAATTGTGGGGTTGCCGGAGTGACAGCAACCTGAACCCCCGTTGGTATATCGATGCATGAGGGATAGCAGGATCTCAGAGTTTAAGGTTGTGGTTAGATTTATCTTAATTACTTTCTTGTATTTGCGGATGCTTGCAAGGGGTTTAATCACAAGTATGTATTAGTCCTAGGAAGGGCGGTGCATTAGCATAGGTTCACCCACACAACACTTATCAAAACAATGAAGATTAATCAACTATATGAAGCGAAAGCACTAGACTAAATTCCCGTGTGTCCTCAAGAATGTTTGGTCATCATAAGTAAACAAACCGGCTTGTCCTTTGTGCTAAAAAGGATTGGGCCACTCGCTGCAATTATTACTCTCGCATTTTACTTACTTGTACTTTATTTATCTGCTATATCAAAACCCCCTGAAAACTTGTCTGTGAGCATTTACAGTGAATCCTTCATCGAAACTGCTTGTCAACACCTTCTGCTCCTCGTTGGGTTCGACACTCTTATTTATCGAAAGTACTACGATACACCCCCATACTTGTGGGTCATCAGTCACCATCTCGACCAAGCTCCAACATTTCTCCTATCACTACAAGAAAAGTTGCCATGGCCGACGAAGTTGAAGTCGCGCCGTGGTTGCTGGTGTACCATGGCCGACGATTTTGGTCCCTCCGTGGTGCATGTCAAAACTTTTTTTTCTCGTTTTTGAGGCCACCTAGCCCGACGAAAGCGGCCAAAACGTCGCGTATGGTGGCCCGGGACGTGGTGCATCGCGAATTCTCGGGTTCGCCGGCCGAGTCAACGCAAATCCGCACCGCCCAGGGATGTAGGGCCCACATGGCAGCCTCTCTAGCATTGTTTTTTTCTCGATCGCGCCATCTCGTTCAACGCTCTCCGATCGAGCCGTTTACGATGCAGGATCATGGGTCCCGCTTGTCATCCTCTATGAACCAAAATTCCTTCTTTTCTTGGATTTTTTTGACCCCCTGATTTCTGGCTACTCCTTTTTCTTGTGATCCCTTGCCGCTTTGAAACGTTGAGACCGCTGCAGCTAAATGGGACCCATGTCATCCTCTATGAGCTATCAACTTTCTTTTCTTGGAGTTTTTTGGCACCTCATATTTGGTCACTTGCCTTTTTCTTTCGATCCCCCGCCTCTCAAACGGTGATACCGCTGATGCTAAATGGGACCCGCATGTCATCCTCTATGTACTATAAAACTTTTCTTTTCCTGGATTATTTTTGGCACCTCATATTTGGTCACTTGCCTTTTTTTCGATCCCCTGCCGCCTCCCAAACGGTGATACCGCTGTGCTAAATGGGACCCGCATGTCATCCTCTATGTACTATAAAACTTTCTTTTCTGGATGGTTTTTGGAACGACACAAGTTTCCCTTAAGTGGATTACCCAAGGTTTATCGAACTCAGGGAGGAAGAGGTCAAAGATATCCCTCTCAAGCAACCCTGTAATCACAAAGCAAGAAGTCTCTTGTGTCCCCAACACACCAAATACACTTGTCAGGTGCACTAGTTCGGCGAAGAGATAGTGAAATACAAGTAATATGGATGTATATGAGTGATAATAGCAATCTGAATAAAATATGGCAGCGAGTAAACATGCAGCAAAACAGTAAACAAACGGAGATTCGATGCTTGGAAGCAAGGCCTAGGGATCCTGCTTTCACTAGTGGACACTCTCAACAATGATCACATAATAGGACTACTCTACACCCTTTTGTTGGATGATGAACACATTGCGTAGGATTACACGAACCTCCCGAGTTAATGATGTCTACGGGAGCTTCTATTTCTGTAGACAAGTGTTGGGCCTCAAAGGTTTGTAGAACAGCAGCAAGTTTCCCTTAAGTGGATTACCCAAGGTTTATCGAACTCGGGAGGAAGAGGTCAAAGATATCCCTCTCATGCAACCCTGCAACCACAAAGCAAGAAGTCTCTTGTGTCCCCAACACACCTAATAGGTGTACTAGTTCGGCGAAGAGATAGTGAAATACAAGTGTATGAATGAATATGAGCAGTAGTACGGCGCAAAAATAGCTTGTGGCGTGCAATGATGGTAGTAATATTGGGAAGTAAACATGCAAGAGTAACGCAGCAATAGTAACTCAAGAAACAAGAATAAGCAACGATAGCGATTTAGGAACAAGGCCTAGGGATTAGACTTTCACTAGTGGACACTCTCAACTTTGATCACATAACATAATAGATAAATGCATACTCTACACTTTTGTTGGATGATGAACACATTGCGTAGGATTACACGAACCCTCAATGCCGGAGTTAACAAGCTCCACAATAATGCTCATATTTTAGTAACCTTTAGTGTAAGATAGATCAAAAGACTAAACCAAGTACTAGCATAGCATGCACACTGTCACCTTCATGCATATGTAGGAGGAATAGATCACATCAATATTATCATAGCAATAGTTAACTTCGCAATCTACAAGAGATCATGATCATAGCATAAACCAAGTACTAACACACTGTCACCTTTACACACGTGCAGGAGGAATAGAACTACTTTAATAACTTTGCTAGAGTAGCACATAGATAGTAGTGATACAAAACTCATATGAATCTCAATCATGTAAAGCAGCTCATGAGATCATTGTATTGAGGTACATAGGAGAGAGATTAACCACATAGCTACCGGTAGCCCCGAGCCTCGATGGAGAACTACTCCCTCCTCATGGGAGCAGCAGCGGTGATGAAGATGGCGGTGGAGATGGCAGCGGTGTCGATGGAGAAGCCTTCCGGGGCACTTCCCCGTCCCACAGGTGCCGGGTAGACTCCCGTCCCCAGATCTTGGCTTCGCGATGGCGCGCTCTGGAAGGTTTCGCGCACCGTGGCTCTCTCCCTATGTTTGGCGCATGGCTTTAAATAGGCGAAGAGGCGGCGCAGGAGGGTCAAAGGGCCGATATTACAGGGCGCGCCAGGCCCTGCCGCGCCACTCCTATCATCAGGGCCCACAGGGCCCCCTCTGGCGGCTCTCGGGTGTTCTGGATGCTTCCGGGCAAAATAGGAACCGGGCGTTGATTTTTGGCCCTAGAATTCCGTTAGGTTTCTCGAAAACCAAAAAAGCGTAAAACAGGAACCGGCACTTGCATCTTGTTAATAGGTTAGTTCCAGAAAATGCACGAATATGACATAAAGTGTGCATAAAACATGTAGATATCATCAATAAAGTAGCATGGAACATAAGAAATTATCGATACGTTGGAGACGTATCAGCATCCCCAAGCTTAGTTCTGCTCGTCCCGAGCAGGTAAAACGATAACAAAGATAATTTCTGAAGTGACATGCCATCATAAACTTGATCATATTGTAAACATATGTAATGAATGCAGCGATCAAAACAATGGTAATGACATGAGTAAACAAGTGAATCATAAAGCAAAGACTTTTCATGAATAGTACTTTCAAGACAAGCATCAATAAGTCTTGCATAAGAGTTAACTCATAAAGCAATAATTCAAAGTAGAGGTATTGAAGCAACACAAAGGAAGATTAAGTTTCAGCGGTTGCTTTCAACTTATAACATGTATATCTCATGGATATTGTCAACATAAAGTAATATAACAAGTGCAATATGCAAGTATGTAGGAATCAATGCAAGTTCACACAAGTGTTTGCTTCTTGAGGTGGAGGGAGATAGTAAACTGACTCAACAATAAAAGTAAAAGAATGGTCCTTCAAAGAGGAAAGCATCGATTTCTATATTTGTGCTAGAGCTTTTATTTTGAAAACATAAGAGAGTATAAAAATAAAGTTTTGAGAGGTGTTTGTTGTTGTCAACGAATGGTAGCGGGTACTCTAACCCCCTTGCCAACAGACCTTCAAAGAGCGGCTCCCATTTTATTTTACTCCTTCCAACCTTTCTTTCACAAACCATGGCTAACCGAATCCTCGGGTGCCTGCCAACAATCTCATACCATGAAGGAGTGCCTTTTTATTTTAGTTTTATTATGATGACACTCCTCCCCACCTTTGCTTTCTCAAGCCATGGCTAACCGAATCCTTCGGGTGCCGTCCAACAATCACATACCATGGAGGAGTGTCTATTTTTGTTAATTAATTTGGGACTGGGAATCCCATTGCCAGCTCTTTTTGCAAAATTATTGGATAAGCGGATGAAGCCACTAGTCCATTGGTGAAAGTTGCCCAACAAGATTGAAAGATAAACACCACATACTTCCTCATGAGCTATAAAACATTGACACAAATAAGAGGTAATAACTTTTGAATTGTTTAAAGGTAGCACTCAAGCAATTTACTTTGGAATGGCGGAGAAATACCATGTAGTAGGTAGGTATGGTGGACACAAATGGCATAGTGGTTGGCTCAAGGATTTGGATGCATGAGAAGTATTCCCTCTCGATACAAGGCTTAGGCTAGCAAGGTTTATTTGAAACAAACACAAGGATGAACCGGTGCAGCAAAACTCACATAAAAGACATATTGTAAACATTATAAGACTCTACACCGTCTTCCTTGTTGTTCAAAACTCAATACTAGAAATTATCTAGACCTTAGAGAGACCAATTATGCAAACCAAATTTTAGCAAGCTCTATGTATTTCTTCATTAATGAGTGCAAAGTATATGATGCAAGAGCTTAAACATGAGCACACAATTGCCAAGTATCACATTATCCAAGACATTTTACCAATTACATGTAGCATTTCCCGTTTCCAATCATATAACAATTAACGAAGCAGTTTCAACCTTCGCCATGAAAATTAAAAGCTAAGAACACATGTTTATACGAACCAGCGGAGCGTGTCTCTCTCCCAAACAATCATTTATCAAACAAACAAAAACAAAAACAAAAACACACAGACGCTCCAAGTAAAGTACATAAGATGTGACCGAATAAAAATATAGTTTCAAGAGAAGGAACCTGATACTTTGTCGATGAAGAAGGGGATGCCTTGGGCATCCCCAAGCTTAGACGCTTGAGTCTTCTTAGAATATGCAGGGGTGAACCACGGGGCATCCCCAAGCTTAGAGCTTTCACTCCTCTTGATCATAGTATATCATACTCCTCTCTGACCCTTGAAAACTTCCTTCACACCAAACTTCAAGCAAACTCATTAGAGGGTTAGTGCATAATCAAAATTCACATGTTCAGAGGTGACACAATCATTCTTAACACTTCTGGACATTGCACAAACTTCTGAAAGTTAATGGAACAAAGAAACCCATTCAACAAAGCAAAAGCGGCAATGCGAAATAAAAGGCAGAATCTGTCAAAAACAGAACAGTCCGTAAAGACGAATTTTAGGATGGCACCAGACTTGCTCAAATGGAAAAAATCAAAACTAATGAAAGTTGCGTACATATCTGAGGATCACGCTCGTAAATTGGCAGATTTTTTCGAATTTTCTACCCAGATTCGTGACAGACAGCAATGTTGTTTCTGCGCAGCGATCCCAAATATAACATCAACTTTGACATAGAAACTTTACTTGGCACAAAAACATGATAAGGAGAGGTTGCTACAGTAGTAAACAACTTCCAAGACTCAACAAAACAAAAATTGCTGTAGTAAAATAAACACATGGGTTATCTCCCAAGAAGTTCTTTCTTTATAGCCATTAAGATGGGCTCAGCAGTTTTAATGATGCACTCGCAAGAAATAAGAGTTGAAGCAAAAGAGAGCATCAAGAGGCAAATTCAAAACATATTTAAGTCTAACATGCTTCCTATGCATAGGAATCTTGTAAATAAACAAGTTCATGAAGAGCAAAGTAACAAGCATAGGAAGATAAAACAAGTGTAGCTTCAAAAATTTCAGCACATAGAGAGGTGTTTTAGTAACATGAAAATTTCTACAACCATATTTTCCTCTCTCATAATAACTTTCAGTAGCATCATGAGCAAACTCAACAATATAACTATCACATAAAGCATTCTTATCATGAGTCTCATGCATAAAATAATTACTACTCCCAACATAGGCATAGTCATTCTTATTAATTGTAGTGGGAGCAAATTCAACAAAGTAGCTATCAAATATAGGAGGTATATTGTAATCATAATCAAATTTATCCTCCATAACAGGTGGTAACAAAAGACTACTATCATTATAATCATCATAAATGGGAGGCAAAGTATCATCAAAGTAAATTTTCTCCTCAATGCTTGGGGGACTAAAAATATCATGCTCATCAAAGCCAGCTTCCCCAAGCTTAGAATTTTCCATATCATTAACAACAATAGTGTTCAAAGCATTCATATTAATATGTTCCATGGTTTTTTTAATTTTCGCATCAAACCATCCATGTCTTAAATCAGGAAATAGAATAAAAAGGTCATTGTTGTCCATTATGCCTAACTAGTGTAAACAAGAAACCAAATGTCGCAATTGCAGAGTCTAAAGGAAATAGCTTCGAGCACACACACAATGGCGCCAGAAAAGTACTGTTACCTGGAACCGGAGTATGAGTGCCTTTTACCTTTCCTCCCGGCAACGGCGCCAGAAAAGTACTTGGCGCGTAGTTGACGAGGGAGGAAAAGTGCTTAGTTGCCGGGCTTGCCAATGTGTGAGTGCCGTTTACCTTCCCTCCCCGGCAACGGCGCCAGAAAAGTGCTTGATGTCTACGGGAGCTTCTATTCTTGTAGACAGTGTTGGGCCTCCAAGAGCAGAGGTTTGTAGAACAGCAGCAAGTTTCCCTTAAGTGGATTACCCAAGGTTTATCGAACTCAGGGAGGAAGAGGTCAAAGATATCCCTCTCATGCAACCTTGCAACCACAAAGCAAGAAGTCTCTTGTGTCCCCAACACACCTAATAGGTGTACTAGTTCGGCGAAGAGATAGTGAAATACAAGTGGTATGAATGAATATGAGCAGTAGTACGGCGCCAATAGCTTGTTGGCGTGCAGTTGATGGTAGTAATATTGCGGGAAGTAAACATGCAGTAGTAACGCAGCAGTAGTAACTCAGTAAAACAGTAACAAGCAACGATAGCAGTATTTAGGAACAAGGCCTAGGGATTAGACTTTCACTAGTGGACACTCTCAACTTTGATCACATAACATAATAGATAAATGCATACTCTACACTTTTGTTGGATGATGAACACATTGCGTAGGATTACACGAACCCTCAATGCCGGAGTTAACAAGCTCCACAATAATGCTCATATTTTAGTAACCTTTAGTGTAAGATAGATCAAAAGACTAAACCAAGTACTAGCATAGCATGCACACTGTCACCTTCATGCATATGTAGGAGGAATAGATCACATCAATATTATCATAGCAATAGTTAACTTCGCAATCTACAAGAGATCATGATCATAGCATAAACCAAGTACTAACACGGTGCACACACTGTCACCTTTACACACGTGCAGGAGGAATAGAACTACTTTAATAACTTTGCTAGAGTAGCACATAGATAGTAGTGATACAAAACTCATATGAATCTCAATCATGTAAAGCAGCTCATGAGATCATTGTATTGAGGTACATAGGAGAGAGATTAACCACATAGCTACCGGTACAGCCCCGGGCCTCGATGGAGAACTACTCCCTCCTCATGGGAGCAGCAGCGGTGATGAAGATGGCGGTGGAGATGGCAGCGGTGTTGATGGAGAAGCCTTCCGGGGGCACTTCCCCGTCCGGCGGGTGCCGGAACAGAGACTCTGTCCCCCGCATCTTGGCTTCGCGATGGCGCGGCTCGGAAGGTTTCGCGTGCCGTGGCTCTCTCCTAAGGGTTTTCGATGCGGGGCTTTAAAGAGGCGGCGCAGAGGGTCAAAGGGGCGACGACACCATAGGGGGCGCGGCCCAGCCACGGCCGCGCCACCCTATCATCGGCCCACAGGCCCCTCTGGCGCTCTTGGGTGTTACGGATGCTTCCGGCAAAATAGGAACACAGGCGATTTCATCCATTCGAGAATATTTCGTTACTAGGATTTCTGAAACCAAAAACAGCAAAACAGAACCGCACTTGCATCTTGTTAATAGGTTAGTTCCAGAAAATGCACGAATATGACATAAAGTGTGCATAAAACATGTAGATATCATCAATAAAGTAGCATGGAACATAAGAAATTATCGATACGTTGGAGACGTATCAGTTAACAAGCTCCACAATGCAATGTTCATATTTAAATAACCTTAGAGTGCAAGATAGATCAACATAATTACACCAAGAACTAACATAGCATGCACACTATCACCTTCACGCTTATGTAGGAGGAATAAATCACATCAATACCATCATAGCAATAGTTAACTTCATAATCTACAAGAGATCATAATCATAGCCTACGCCAAGTACTCACACGGTGCACACACTATCACCTTTACACACATGGAGGAGGAATAGAGTACTTTAATAACATCACTAGAGTAGCACATAGACGATATTCAACTAGATCACATAAAGAGAGAGATGAACCACATAGCTACAGCGGAGCCCTCAGCCCCGGGGGTGAATTACTCCCTCCTCATCATGGAGACAGCGATGGCGGTGAAGATGGCGGTGGAGACGGCGGTGGAGATGACTCCGGGGGCAATTCCCCGTCCGGCAGGGTGCCGGAACAGAGACTCTGTCCCCCGAATGATTTCGCGATGGCGGCGGCTCTGGAAGGTTTCTCGGGTCTCGTCTTCTCCGTCGGTGTTTTTAGGTCAGAGACGATTAAATAGGCGAAGAGAGGGAGTCGGAGGGGCCACGGGCTGCCCACACCCACGCGCCCCCTGGGCGCGCCGGGGTGTGGTGTGGGGCCCCCCTGGCTCCCCTCTCATCCTTCTCCGGTGCTCTGGAAGCTTCCGGGAATTATAAGGTCTTCGGTCTTTATTTCGTCCGATTCCGAAAATATTTCTTTACTAGGATTTCTGAAACCAAAAACAGCAGAAAACAGCAACTGGCCTTTCGGCATCTCGTCAATAGGTTAGTTCCGGAAAACGCACGAATATGACATATAATGTGTATAAAACATGTAGATATCATCAATAAAGTGGCATGGAACATAAGAAATTATCGATACGACGGAGACGTATCAGCATCCCCAGTTAGTTCTGCGTCCCGAGCAGGTAAAACGATAACAAAGATAATTTCTGAAGTGACATGCCATCATAACCTTGATCATACTATTGTAAAGCACATGAGATAAATGCAGAGATTCGAAGCAATGATGAAGATAATGAGTAAACAAATGAATCATATAACAAAGACTTTTCATGAATAATACTTTCAAGACAAGCATCAATGAGTCTTGCATAAGAGTTAACTCATAAGCAATAAATTCTTAGTAGAAAGCTTTGAAACAACACAAAGGAAGATATAAGTTTCAGCGGTTGCTTTCAACTTTAACATGTATATCTCGTGGATAATTGTCAACACAAAGTAATATAACAAGTGCAATAGGTAAACATGTAAGAATCAATGCACACAATTTACACAAGTGTTTGCTTCTAAGATAGAAAGAATAGGTAAACTGACTCAACAATAAAGTAAAAGAATGGTCCTTCAAAGAGGAAAGCATCGATTGCTATATTTGTGCTAGAGCTTTGATTTTGAAAACATATAGAGAGCATAAAAATAAAGTTTTGAGAGGTGTTTGTTGTTGTCAACGAATGGTAATGGGCACTCTAACCCCCTTGCCAGACAAACCTTCAAAGAGCGGCTCCCATTTTATTTTATTTTTGGGTGGCACTCCTTCCAACCTTTCTTTCACAAACCATGGCTAACCGAATCCTCGGGTGCCTGCCAACAATCTCATACCATGAAGGAGTGCCTTTTTATTTTAGTTTTATTATGATGACACTCCTCCCCACCTTTGCTTTCTCAAGCCATGGCTAACCGAATCCTTCGGGTGCCGTCCAACAATCACATACCATGGAGGAGTGTCTATTTTTGTTAATTAATTTGGGACTGGGAATCCCATTGCCAGCTCTTTTTGCAAAATTATTGGATAAGCGGATGAAGCCACTAGTCCATTGGTGAAAGTTGCCCAACAAGATTGAAAGATAAACACCACATACTTCCTCATGAGCTATAAAACATTGACACAAATCAGAGGTAATAACTTTTGAATTGTTTAAAGGTAGCACTCAAGCAATTTACTTTGGAATGGCGGAGAAATACCATGTAGTAGGTAGGTATGGTGGACGCAAATGGCATGAATATTGGCTCAAGTATTTGGATGCATGAGAAGTATTCCCTCTCTATACAAGGTTTAGGCTAGCAAGGTTATTTGAAGCAAACTCAAGTATAAAATGGTGCAGCAAGACTCACATATAAACATATTGTAAGCATTATAAGACTTTACATCGTCTCCTTGTTGTTCAAACACCTCAACCAGAAAATATCTAGACTTAGAGAGACCAATCATGCAAACCAAATTTTAACAAGCTCTATGTAATTATTCATTAATGGGTACAAGGTACATGATGCAAGAGCTTAAACAAGATCTATATGAGCACAACAATTGCCAAGTATCACATTATTCAAGACATTATACCAATTACCACATGTAGCATTTCCCGTTTCCAACCATATAACAATTAACGAAGCAGTTTCAACCTTCGCCATGAAAATTAAAAGCTAAGAACACATGTGTTCATACGAACCAGCGGAGCGTGTCTCTCTCCCAAACAATCATTTATTCAAACAAAAACAAAAACAAAAACATACAGACGCTCCAAGTAAAGTATATAAGATGTGACCGAATAAAAATATAGTTTCAAGAGAAGGAACCTGATACTTTGTCGATGAAGAAGGGGATGCCTTGGGCATCCCCAAGCTTAGATGCTTGAGTTCTTGAAATATGCAGGGATGAACCACCGGGGCATCCCCAAGCTTAGACTTTTCGTTCTTCTTGATCGTAGTATATCATCCTCCTCTCTTGACCCTTGAAAACTTCCTTCACACCAAACTTCAAGCAAACTCATTAGAGGGTTAGTGCATAATCAAAATTCACATGTTCAGAGGTGACACAAACATTCTTTTCACTTCTGGACATTGCATAAAGCTACTGGACATTAATGGATCAAAGAAATGAATCCAACATAGCAAAAGAGGCAATGCGAAATAAAAGGCAGAATCTGTCAAAAACAGAACAGTCCGTAAAGACGAATTTAAAGTGCACCAGACTTGCTCAAATGGAAAAACTCAAAACTAATGAAAGTTGCGTACATATCTGAGGATCACGCTCGTAAATTGGCAGATTTTTCGAATTTTCTACAGAGAACTGTGCCCAGATTCGTGACAGACAGCAATGCTGTTTCTGCGCAGCGATCCCAAATATAACATCAACTTTGACATAGAAACTTTACTTGGCACAAAAACATGATAAGGAGAGGTTGCTACAGTAGTAAACAACTTCCAAGACACAAATATAAAACAAAGTACTGTAGCAAAATAACACATGGGTTATCTCCCAAGAAGTTCTTTCTTTATAGCCATTAAGATGGGCTCAGCAATTTTGGTGATGCACCCGCAAGAAATAGTATTTGAAGCAAAAGAGAGCTTCAAGAGGCAATTCAAAACACATTTAAGCCTAACATGCTTCCTATGCAGAAGAATCTTATACACAAATGAATTCATGAAGAGCAAAGTGACAAGCATAAGAGGATAAAACACGAGTAACTTAAAGATTCTCAACATAAAGAGGGGAAACTTAATATTATTAAGATGCATATAACCATATTTCCCTCTCTCATAATAACTTTCAGTAGCATCATTGATGAAATCCACAATATACCCGTCACTTAAAACATTCTTATCATGGTTCATATGCATAGAAGTATCATTAATTTTGGCATAAGAAGAGTTATTCTCATTAATAGTAATTGGAGCAAGATTATTATCAAGAATTTGAACATGGTAAACAAGTTGCATACTAAGGGAATGGTTTTTGGCAAGCCCATCATAACTATGACAAGTTTCATAAGGATAATTGTAACATGTGTCATATACATCTCTATAGCAATTATCTAAACCAGAATATGTAATATCATCATTTTCACTAAAAGTAGAGGTCTCAAATACAGGATCTTCAAGCACAACATCCCCAAGCTTAGAGCTTTCAATATCATCGTTTAAGGGGACATGAATAATGCTATCATCATTACTTTCATAATCAGTACCAAAGAGATTTTCAATATCAAAGGCAGTGTGCTCATCCAAATCATGATCACTAATATGGGTAAAGGGTATAGGAAGATCATCGTACTCAGATTCATTATCATAATAATCATTAGGCGCAACATACTTACGGTTACCTATTGTTACCTCATACACGCGGGGATATGCCATTGCCTCTTTCTCTTTATTCTCTTTCTTCTTCTTCTTCTTCTTCTTCTTCTTCTTCGTTCTTCTTCTTCTTTTCTTCCTTCTCCTCGTTCCCTTCTTTAGGAGGAAGAGGCTTGAAGGGTGGCTTGTCCGCATAACCTGATTTTCTTTTAGAAACAATAGAAGAAACTTGGGAGGATCCCTCCTTTTCATTAATTAGTTGAAAACACACAGCGGTCCTATCATATTTTGGCAAGGTGTCATCTTCTAAAATATTCTGTATGTAAGTATTTGTATGGCAATTATTAATGCAATAAGAAAGACACCCATGCAAGACATCATCAATATCAAGATCGTTAATATTTAACAAAGAAATTTTTCTTGATAACTCTTCACACTTCAAAAATAAGGTAAGTTCATCATGCTGATTAGGAATAATTTCATCATCACAATACAAATTTGCAGCACTCATGGGGTTCGAATTATCATTGGAGGAGCATTGAAAATTAAAATGACCAACTCTATGGCAAAGTTCACAAATAAAAGGATAGAGGGCACACACTTTTTCTCCAAGATCATCTAGAGCTCTAGACCACTTTCTAGTTTTTTCATTTCTGTGATGGATACAATATTCATCTTCTATTTGATTAATTCCACAAGGTCTATGTATTCCACAAAAATTAACATGCTTATAGGAAATAGCATTTTCAGAAGTTTCAACATGTTCATTGCAATCATTAATAACAGTTTCATCCTTCATGCAAGCGTCTTTAAAAGGTTCATGATACTTATCAAAATTCTTCCTAGGCAATTCAATGTGAGAAGCAAAAGCTTTATAAAGATTTGCAACAACTTGAGAGTCAAGACCATAAGTAGCACTCATATTTCGAAATTCATCAGTATTCATAAAAGTTTCAATGCATTCATAATCATAGTTTATACCTGATTCTTTACCTTTGTCATTCTCCCAATCTTCAGCGTTCTCCTTAATCCGATCAAGAAGGTCCCTTTTAAACTCTTCTTTATTGCTCGTGAATGATCCAGAACAAGTAGTATCCAGCAAGGTCTTATCTTGAAAAGAAAGTCTTGCATAGAAATTATCAATGATGATATTACCTGGAAGCTCATGATTGGGGCATTTGAGCATTAAAGTCTTCAATCTCTCCCATGCTTGGGCAATACTCTCTCCATCATGAGGCCAAAAATTATATATATGGTTTCGATCTTTGTGAATTTCACTTGGAGGATAGAACTTGGAATAAAATAGAGGCACAATATCCTTCCAATCAAGAGAGCGCCCGTCCTTCAATAGTTTATACCAATGCGCCGCTTTACCAGACAGCGACATAGAGAATAGTTTCTTCTTCACTTCATCCATAGAGATACCTGCACACTTGAATAACCCGCATAATTCATGCAAAAACAGTAAATGATTTCCAGGATGGACAGTTCCATCCCCTTCATAGCGGTTATCCATAACACGTTCAATAATTTTCATAGGTATTTTATACGGAATACTTTCAGCAGGTGGATTTAAAATATCAGAAGCATCATTAGAGTTATCGCATATGGGAGATAAAGCATTATCAGAGCAAAATATTTCTTCCAAAGCGGAGGAGCTAAAAAGATTATTTTTATGTAAACTAGCTTCCCCAAGCTTAGACTTCTTCATAGCATTAGCAGTAATTGCATTCATACTAATAACATTGCTATTATCATGTAAATAAGGTTCCATAGGTTTTTTAATTTTCGCATCAAACAATTCTAAATTAGGAAAAAGATTAAAAAGCTCACTAATTTTTTTGTTGTTTTCCATTATGCCTAACTAGTGAAAATAAAAACAAGAAACAAAAAGATGCAATTGCAGAGTCTAAAGGAAATAGCTTCGAGCACACACACAATGGCGCCAGAAAAGTACTGTTACCTGGAACCGAAGTATGAGTGCCTTTTACCTTTCCTCCCCGGCAACGGCGCCAGAAAAGTGCTTGGCGCGTAGTTGACGAGGGAGGAAAAGTGCTTAGTTGCCGGGCTTGCCAATGTGTGAGTGCCGTTTACCTTCCCTCCCCGGCAACGACACCAGAAAAGTGCTTGATGTCTACGGGTGCTTCTATTCTTGTAGACAGTGTTGGGCCTCCAAGAGCAGAGGTTTGTAGAACAGCAGCAAGTTTCCCTTAAGTGGATTACCCAAGGTTTATCGAACTCGGAGGAAGAGGTCAAAGATATCCCTCTCAAGCAACCCTGCAATCACAAAGCAAGAAGTCTCTTGTGTCCCCAACACACCAAATACACTTGTCAGGTGTATAGGTGCACTAGTTCGGCGAAGAGATAGTGAAATACAAGTAATATGGATGTATATGAGTGATAATAGCAATCTGAATAAAATATGGCAGCGAGTAAACATGCAACAAAACAGTAAACAAACGGAGATTCGATGCTTGGAAGCAAGGCCTAGGGATCCTGCTTTCACTAGTGGACACTCTCAACAATGATCACATAATAGGACTACTCTACACCCTTTTGTTGGATGATGAACACATTGCGTAGGATTACACGAACCCTCAATGCCGGAGTTAACAAGCTCCACAATGCAATGTTCATATTTAAATAACCTTAGAGTGCAAGATAGATCAACATAATTACACCAAGAACTAACATAGCATGCACACTATCACCTTCACGCTTATGTAGGAGGAATAAATCACATCAATACCATCATAGCAATAGTTAACTTCATAATCTACAAGAGATCATAATCATAGCCTACGCCAAGTACTCACACGGTGCACACACTATCACCTTTACACACATGGAGGAGGAATAGAGTACTTTAATAACATCACTAGAGTAGCACATAGACGATATTCAACTAGATCACATAAAGAGAGAGATGAACCACATAGCTACAGCGGAGCCCTCAGCCCCGGGGGTGAATTACTCCCTCCTCATCATGGAGACAGCGATGGCGGTGAAGATGGCGGTGGAGACGGCGGTGGAGATGACTCCGGGGGCAATTCCCCGTCCGGCAGGTGCCGGAACAGAGACTTCTGTCCCCCGAATCTTGATTTCGCGATGGCGGCGGCTCTGGAAGTTTTCTCGGGTCTCGTCTTCTCCGTCGGTGTTTTTAGGTCAGAGACGATTAAATAGGCGAAGAGAGGGAGTCGGAGGGGCCACGGGCTGCCCACACCACAGGCGCGCCCCCGGGCCGCGCCGGGTGGTGTGGGGCCCCCGGCTCCCCTCTCATCCTTCTCCTGCTCTGAAGCTTCCGGAATTATAAGGTCTTCGGTCTTTATTTCGTCCGATTCCGAAAATATTTCTTTACTAGGATTTCTGAAAAAACAAAGAACAAGAACGGCCTTTCGGCATCTCGTCAATATGTTAGTTGAAAACGCACGAATATGACATATAATGTATAAAACATGTAGATATCATCAATAAAGTGGCATGGAACATAAGAAATTATCGATACGCGGAGAATGGGACCCGCATGTCATCCTCTATGTACTATAAAACTTTCTTTTCTTGGATTTTTGGCACCTCATATTTGTTCACTTGACTTTTTCTTTCGATCCCCTGCCTCTCAAAGTGATATCTGCTAAATGGGACCCCATGTCATCCTCTATGTACTATAAAACTTTCTTTTCTTGGATTTTTTTGGCACCTCATATTTGGTCACTTGCCTTTTTCTTTCGATCCTGCCGCCTCTCAAACGGTGATACCGCTGCTGCTAAATGGGACCCGCATGTCATCCTTTATGAGCAATCAACTTTCTTTTCTTGGAGTTTTTTTGGCACCTCATATTTGGTCACTTGCCTTTTTCTTTCGATCTCATGCCACGTTTGAAACGTGGAGGTACCTGCTGGCTCATGGGACCCGCATGTCATCCTCTGTGTGCTATAAAAGTTTCCTTTGTTGGATTTTTTTCACCCTCTGATTTTTGGCTTGCCTTTTTCTTTTGATCCCCTGCCCCCTTTGAAACGTTGAGTAAGCTGTTGGTTCAAGGGACCCGCATGTCATCCTCTATGTCCATCAACTTTCTTTTCTTGGATTTTTTTCACCCCCTAATTACTAGCTACTTTCTTTTTCTTTTGATCTCAAGCCGCATTACAAACATTGAGACCGCTGCTGCAAAATGGGACCCACATGTCATCCTCTATGTACAATAAATCTTGGATTATTTTTGGCTCCTGATATTTGGTCACTTGCCTTTTTCTTTCGATCTCATGCCTTTGAAACGTTGAGTAAGCTGCTGGCTCATGGGTCCCGCATGTCATCCTCTACGAACAATAAAAGTTTCCTTTATTGGAGTTATTTTTGACCCCTAATTTCTGGCTATTTGCCTTTTTCTTTTGATCCCCTGCCCCCTTTGAAACGATGAGGACGCTGTTGGCAGGTCGGTCCCACATGTCATCCTCTATGAACAATAAAAGTTTCCTTTGGTGGATTTATTTTTGACCCCTAAATAATTTCTGGCTATTTCCTTTATTTTTCTTTTGATCCCCTGCCGCCTTGGAAACGTTTGAGAATGCTGCTGCCTCATGGGTCCCGCATGTCATCCTCTCAGAACGATAAATGTTTTCTTTTCTTGGATTTTGTTACCAACTGACTTTTGGTTTTTTATTTTATTTTCGATCCCCTGCCGCCTTTGAAACGTTGACGACGCTGCTGGCTCATGGGTCCCCGATGTCAGCCTCCCCGTACAAGAAACATGTGATATCTTGATTATTTTGCAGACAATAAACAGTGTATTTCGCTCTGAGCTATTGCAAACGGATAAATTAAATCTTTATTTTTACATAAACAAACTTATATGTTGAGTGTCCTTGTTTTTTGTTTTTGCGAAGCATAGGACTTTCCTGTTTTTTTAGAAAAATCCGAACTTTCCTGTTTTGGAGTGGGCTGAAATTGTACGAGACAAAAGGCCCAGCAGGATAGTTCGAAGGCCCAGATGTCCAGATACAGCCCAATTGAAATCTTTCTTTTCTTGGATTTTTTCACCCCCTGATTTCTGGCTACTTCATTTTTCTTTTGGTCCTGTGCCGCCTTGGAAACGTTGAGACCGCTGCTGCAAAATGGGACCCGCATGTCATCCTCTATGTACAATAAAGTTTCTTTTCTTGGATTATTTTTGGCTCTTGATATTTGGTCACTTTCCTTTTTCTTTCGATCTCATGCCACGTTTGAAACGTTGAGGAACCTGCTGGCTCATGGGACCCGCATGTCATCCTCTATGTACAATAAAGTTTCTTTTCTTGGATTATTTTTGGCTCTTGATATTTGGTCACTTTCCTTTTTCTTTCGATCTCATGCCACGTTTGAAACGTTGAGGAACCTGCTGGCTCATGGGACCCGCATGTCATCCTCTATGTACAATAAAAGTTTCTTTTCTTGGATTTTTTTCACCATCTGATTTTTGGCTATTTCCTTTTTCTTTTGATCCCCTGCCGCCTGCCGCCTTTGAAACGCTGAGTAAGCTGCAGGCTCATAGGTCCCACATGTCAGCCTGTATGAACGATAAAGCTTTCCTTTCTTGGAGTTTTTTTACCCCCTAATTTCTGGCTATTTTCTTTTTCTTTTGATCTCAAGCCGCATTTGAAACGTTGAGACCGCTGCTGCTAAATGGGACCCGCATGTCATCCTCTATGTACAATAAAGTTTCTTTTTTCTTGGATTATCTTTGGCTCCTGATATTTTGTCACTTGCGTTTTTCTTTCGATCTCATGCCGCCTTTGAAACGTTGAGTAAGCTGCTGAATCATGGGTCCCGCATGTCATCCTCTACGAACAATAAAAGTTTCCTTTTTTGGAGTTATTTTTGACCCCTAATGTCTGGCTATTTGCCTTTTTCTTTTGATCTCCTGCCCCCTTTGAAACGATGAGGATGCTGTTGGCACGTCGGTCCCACATGTCATCCTCTATGAACAATAAAAGTTTCTTTTGATGGATTTATTTTGAACCCCTAATTAATTTCTGGATATTTCCTTTTTTTCTTTTGATCCCCTGCCGCCTTGGAATCGTTGAGGATGCTGCTGCCTCATGGGTCCCGCATGTCATCCTCTCAGAACGGTAAATGTTTCTTTTCTTGGATTTTGTTTACCAAATGATTTTTGGCTTATTTTATCTTTCGATCTCGTGCCGCCATTAAAACGTTGAGGACGCTGCTGGCTCAGAGGTCCCACATGTCAGCCTCTATGAACAATAAACCTTTCCTTTGTTTGATTTATTATTGACCCATAATTTCTGGCTATTTGCCTTTTTCTTTCGATCTCATGCCGCCTCTGAAACGTTGAGACGCTGCTGGCTCATGGGTCCCACATGTCAGCCTCTATGAACAGTCAAAGTTTCCTTTGTTTGATTTTTTTTACCCTAATTACTGGCTATTTGCCTTTTTTTTATCCCCTGCCGCCTTTGAAACTAAGAGGACGCTGCTGGCCCATGGGTCCCACATCTCAGCCTCTCTGAACGATAAACCTTTCCTTTCTTTTTTTTCGATCCCGTGCCGCCTTGGAAACGGTGAGACGGCTCCTGCAAAACGGGACCCATATGTCATCCTCTATGTACAATAAAATTTCTTTCCTTGGATTATTTTTGGCACCTGATATATGGTCACTTGCCTTTTTTTCGATCCCCTGCCGCCTTTGAAACGTTGAGGACGCTGCTCGCTCGTGGGTCCCATATGTCAGCCTCTAGGAACAATAAACATTTCGTTTCTTGGATTTATTTTTGACCGCTGATTTCTGGCAACTTTGCTTTTTCTTTCGATCCCCTGCCGCCTTTGTTAAAGTTGAGGACGCTGCTGCAAAATGCGTCCCACATGTCAGCTTCTCTGTACGATAATTGTTTCCTCTCTTTGATTTTTTTTCCACTGCTGGCCAATGGGTCCCCGATGTCAGCCTCTATGTACAAGAAATATGTGAATTCTCGATATATTTTAAGCCGAGATATGTAGGATGCTTTTTTTTCGATCCCTTCTGTTTGTTTTTACCTTCAAATGTTGAGGGACGCTACTGGCAAATGGGTCCTGCTCTAGCATTCTCAACTGAAGGAAAAACTGAAATATTGCCTATTCATTTGTTTTTCGTACTCCATGCATCTAATCCATACTAATTGTTGATCCGGGTTTTAGTTCAACTTAATTAGATCAAATTTGATCTACGAGGGAGTATGTAATATATTTTGGGTTCACAACACTGCACTTGTTAACAACAATCTGATGAAGAGGTTTGTCATTTTTTTTAAACTACAAATACACTCTAAGATCTTGCACACTAATAGAATAAATCTTGGAACTTTATATAATTAATGACAATTTTGAAATCGACTATATGAATATATCAAAATATAGAGCCCATGTAGATGCGCATACTGGCTATGCGCATTTAAAAAGAATCATAATCATAATTGATACGAAATAAAAATAACTTTATATGTAGAATCTCGGTTTCTAGAGGGCCAATCATAGGATCTCCGTGTTTAAATTAGGAAGGGCCCCAATGGCATGAGTCGGAGGCCCATTAAGTGTTTTTGGATTGTTATCAGCGAAGTAAGCAGGCTGACAGCAATCACCATGTACATGGCCGGCGGCAGCCCAAAAGTACAAACAATTGGCCCATGCAGGGAAGGTAGTACTTTTTTTTATTGGGAAGGTTGTCTGGCTAACCCAAAAAAAAAGTGGTGCTACATGGGGTAATACTTGAACCCGGAATGAGATCGAGTGCCTTGATGAAGGCGAGGCACACATAAATAGTACTCCGTACCATGCCTTGCCCCTCCCTTTCAACCGTTGGATAAAAAATAATTAGACAGATGACTATTAACTAGTAACTGCTACAGTACCAACCAATGTACAGGACATGTGCTACAGTACGTCGTCCACAGTGCATGTGCTTTAGAACCATGAACAGTACATATGCTACATGCTACAGTACTTTGATCTTAGCTATCTATTTTCAATCCAACGGCCAAATCTACAAGTCACCGTACTGTTCATCTGTGCCTTGCTTATGTCAAGGCACTGGATCCTGGACACTTGAACCCATGATCGTTGCTGAGGGTTGCCTATTTGCGCATAATATGTTTTGTCAGCGGGCACTTCACTAGTTTGTGCAAAACATATCCAGCGCAGGATTCAAAAAAACATCACGTTTTTTTCTTTACGTAAACAACAAAACATCTCATGTTCATCACAATCCAGCCAACATAAGCACATAATAATTAATAGTACAACTAGAGAGCTGTACACATAAATAAGGTTTGTCAAGCTTCATGCACTAGCCAACGCAACCAAAAGTCCGAACTAATGGAAAGGGCTAGGCAATCCAATTATACATTTCAACATCCCCCCTCACATGTGACCACAATCCAGTAATGGTACCATCATGTTCACCACAATGCATCATTAAAGAGAGCAGTATACTATTATAGACCAGCTCTCTCTACAGAACATTTGTAAGACAACTTAATACAGCTGTGATTCATATTGTTGCCCCAGCGATGGGTGATAACCTGAACACCATATAACCTTCTCACAGCAATTGTAACCAAATATGAGCACCTGCAATGATTTGGTGTCAAGCTTCTTGAAGGTCAGGAGGTATCCTACCTTCAAGTCATGTGCTTTGACAAACTCTGGCCATCCTTCGTCCATTAAAACATTGCCATCTTGTTGCTTCAGGTCCACAATCCAGGTGCATGCAGTGGACATCTTCAGGTTGATGGACTCTGGACACCCACCGTAAAACCAGGGTAGAACACGACTGGGGATGGAAATCACCTCTAACTCCGATGTACATAGTACCTTGCAGAAGCTGTCAGGGGTATTCTCCTCATCGATGCGCCCAAACACCTTGCACACTGGGGCTGGCTCTACAGATGTCTCCTTCCATGATAAGCTCTCTCCAAGCTTGAGCTTCTTGTTTGAACACTGCAAAAAAGAGGCCTCAATTAGATAATGCCTCTAGCTTCTGACCGTAATTCCAAGCAAATGCATAATCAAAGGCACCTAGCAAACTCAGCGGATCATTGTTCTTATCAAACACACAGTCTGAACAATAAGCTTCTGAATCTAGCTAGGCTGATATGTACAACCTTGTATCATCAAATTATTCAGCATAGTGTATCATTGTATCGCAGAAGCCAAATCGATATAAATAGTAGCTATGAGAATAGAAATCAAGCTAGCATGAGCCATGCATGCTTGCTGGCTATGTCTAGCATCAGAGTAATGCATCTGCAGTTCATCATCCGCCAGTACAGATTGACCAAGCAAACAAAAAAAATCAGCGTCGGCCTAAAGAGTCCACAAGCCAGACATGCATGCTCGGTGTCCTCATATGTGATCATCGGCCGTGGATTGACCAATATCATATTTGAACGATTATTACTGCACACATTAGATCCAGTCCCAACATAGCTAGCATGGGTGCATGTGTAACCCGAGTCTTTACCAGAGGATTAATATATACACTGGCTGAGAGAAGTACTGTATATCAAACAATGCTAAGCAACCGGCAATACAGCTTAGATATAATAAAGATGTGACCGGCAACGCTAGTGATTCGGGGGAAACATACCGCCATTGCAGCCATGGACCGAGAGAATCGGGGATGCCGCGCCGCCTTAGTGGAGTTTTTAGATGCGACGTCGCCGCATCCGTAGAGGACGGAGTCCAAGCCGCGTAGTCCGAGCGGTGGTGGACGCCGGTGGTGTAGAGAGAGGACTCAGGGGAGATGGACGGCGAGGGATCTGGGGAGATCTGAAGTTCTGAACATGAGGGGGCTGTGAGAAACTGAGAATGATACATCAGCAATCAGCAAGGGAATAAATGCGCGTGTCCCCCGGTCAAAAAAAATGCGCGTGTCTAGGAGGAACGAAGCCAGGTACGCAGGAATCCACACACAAAACTTCACCCGGCGGGTCACTGGGCTTTATCAGTATCTGGTGGGGTCCGGACCTACAGACC
The DNA here is from genome assembly GCA_030979885.1 of Lolium multiflorum. Taxonomy (NCBI): domain Eukaryota; kingdom Viridiplantae; phylum Streptophyta; class Magnoliopsida; order Poales; family Poaceae; genus Lolium; species Lolium multiflorum. The sequence continues at coordinate 66,025 of JAUUTY010001014.1, read as the reverse complement.
AGTGAGACATGTCGTGTGGGTTATGATCCGTTCAGTGTGCACACAGAAATTGCATTCAGAGCTCAGGGCTTCAGGCTACGTTGTACTATACAGTAATATATCCATTTCTTTTGGTAAAATGAAAACGATACTCCATCTGATCCTCATTACATGATGATAAAATGGATGTCTCTACAACTAATATGTGTCTAGATACATCTATATGAGAGCGTCTGTGTTTGTACTGTGTATCTAAAAAAAATATGGATCGGAGGGAGCATTAAGAGGTGTCCAAAAAAAACTGCAAACAAACATGGATGTAAGCAGTTGAGTATTAAACCAGTGCGTGAAATACCTTTATATCTCGACCATGTAACAATGAATATGAGAAGTTTTTGGGGTTTGACCATCTGCACTTGTGTTTGCTACAATCAGATCAAAAAATTGGTCACTTTTACACTTTCTAAAATAAAATGTATTTTTCCCTGAGATTTTACAAGTTCGTACAAGATAGCATTGACTACATCTGGGATATATCACATTTACACTTACAAATCTATGAATATTTCAAAATATTGAGCTCCGTGTACCTACATATAATACAAATCATCAGACCGCACATTGAAACTACCGCAGCATATCACAGTAAATTAAAATAAAATAAAACAAGTCTAACATATACTATATTAGCTAATTAACAAAGTCTCATCACAGTGTATCTGATCCCCAGTTCAGCTTAATACAAAAACCAAGTTCAGCTTGAACATCAGCAGGGGAGTAACCCAGGTCCAAAAGCAGCATCTAGTTAATTCAATAAAATATTGAGGTTATTCTGATCCCCTCTTCCTAAAAACACTGCAGATCATGCATGCAACTAAGGGTGATCAGCACAAAATATTATCCTCTGGGTGGAGGTGTTACTGTCGTAGATCAACACATTCATCAAGGAAGTGTCTTTCACCTCGAAGACGAGAAGGTCATCAAGCTGCAGTTCATGCGCCTCTGCAAACCCGAACCAACCATCCTTCAAGACCAGTTCACCCTGGTACTCATCGATGTGCACATACCAGGCGCAGCCTACGCTGGTCTTGAGCTTGATAGGCCTGGGAAGAATCCCTTTCAGACATTGCTTGAATTCTCTGGGGATGACCAACATATACATGTCATCGTTGCCGTCCAGTTGCACATAGAAGCGCGAGGGCTGAGGAGGGTCCGCCGAGTGACCAACCCGTTTAGGGCGGCCTTTCCCTCGCCCTTTTAATATACAACGTTGAATTGCTGCATCACGCCTGCCCGTCACCTTTGGCTTTTTGGCTAGTGAATTTCTTTGAATTCTGAACTCGGGGCGGTGCAGAGGACATGTACAATCGACAGTCCTAAGACGTAGTTGCTCATTGACGTTGGAGCGAGTTTGCTTCTGCATCTAGTTAAGCACGGTATATATCAATCAACAGCATATAAATCAGAACGTAGCATACATGGAGAAAATGCATCTAGCTATCTCTTTAATTAGTTTGCACAAAATCTAGCAGCAGCAAGACAATTTGATTTTACAGGTACTGAGCAAGCTTTCAGACTTTCTGAAACAGGTAACATGGAGCATATATTTGTATGTTCAGACTGCGAAACCCTGCTCTGTGATGGATACTATTACTAAACATCTTTTTTTGCCAGAACTAGTACTTAACATCTACTGTTTCCCGTCATTAAAAAAACATTTGCAGAAGAATACTACGGTTTCCCGTCATTAAATTTTAAAGAAAAAAGAACTTGTTTAAGATCCCAACTATCATTGACTACTTACACCTGCATCCTAGTGAGTTCAGGACAACTTACAGCCACTTTTGGTGGTGCCGCCACCGGAGAAGACCGTGCCGCGGGGGTTGGGGTCGGCGCAGCCGGAGAAGCTGGTGCCGCCGCCAGGGAAATCAGTGCCGAGCCAGATGGTGCTTCCAGCGGAGAAGAAAGTACCGCGAGAGATGGAACCGACGCTGCCAAAGGGTAAGAAACGGATGTACTCGTAGATCCTTCTCTAGTCACGATCTGGATAGAAGAGACTGGACGTCCATCAAGCTGCTGGAGGATGCGGTGGATCAAATCGGCTGAGTTCAGGAAATATCGGTGATGTTCATCTGTGTCGGCGAAGCAGCTGCCGGTGGAAGGAGGAGGCGAGCCGTTCATGGCAGTCATTAGTGTAAAAGAGGTGAAGTGGGTGGGAGAGAGAGGGTTCGGGACTGAAGTAATTGTAGTCTGCTCTCTCTTTTTTACAAGCATGCGTCCTCAGGCTGATATTTTTTTTAGATACGTACTCAGGCTGCTTTGTCAAACCAGGGCCTCAATGAAGCTAATAGCACGCTATAGCATATCTAGAGGGTCCACGCTTAGTAATTTTGCTCGCTGTGGCGCTATTTGCGAAACAGCATGCTATATCGCCCTAAAACTTCATAGCGTTAGCGCGCTATTTTTTTCAGGCAAGTTGCTTTCACTTTTTCGTGGTGATGAACTAATCTGTTGGTTCCACTTCTAAATCAGAAGATAATATCGCTAATGCTAATATTTTTTAATAAATAATTTATACTATGTTGTTGCCTTGTGAAATGTTGATGTTAGCCTTCTAATATACTTGAGATCTATTTCTATATGTGGTTATGTATGTATGATTCAGTCACTTTTGGACTATATATATCTATTCGTTCTAGTAAAATTATTTATTTTTAGGCTATATTTAGTATTATTTTGAAAATGCTATTTAAAATATACCACACTATTACCACGATATAGCGTCCATATCGTTTGAAGGTGGCTGCCGCTAATTCATTTAGCACGCTATTTTAAACCTTGGTTAAGACGCGTTTGGCGGCCTGCATCCAGGCTGGTGGGGAAATACCGTACCCAAGTGCTTAAAAGATTGCATCTTTTAGCTGGAAAACATTAGGGCATGTCCAACACAGGCGCTACTGCAAGGGCGCTAGGAATTATTTCCTCGTCGTTTGGCGGTTGGAGAGGCTAATCCCAGCGGTAGTCCTAGCGTCGACGCAAAAGAAAGCAGGGGCGTGAAACTCTTTTCACCTGTCCTAGCTAAAGCACCGGAACCAACAGGAAGTCAGTCTGTCATCAGCAATTAGCGCTGCAAGGAGAGTACCTGGAGGATTTTACAATCTTTTGACATTCATTTGTTCTCTATTAGCGCCATATAGTATATAGCATTGTAATGCCCTTATACTCCTCTCAACATTAAAAAAAGGTGTGCATATACTAATAACAGTTGCTGAAATGAAACTAAAAATAAACAGACATGCACGGTTTACGAAGGATGGAAATACAGAGTTCATCACCATCCGTTTTAAATTATAAGATTAGATTACTTCAATGTGGGCTTACATACGCACTAAAATGAGTAAACAGACACACTGAAATGGGTCCAGGTATATAAGATTCAGAAAAAAGGAAGAGCATCTTAAGATACAGAACAGGTTACTAAATTGTTCAAACATATCGTACAAAAAAGATTATTTGCTCCAGAAAGATTCATGGCTCAGTTTAGGGTTGCATCAACATGCGGATATTTTTCAGACTAGGCTTAAACCACATTGTCGCCTGTCGGGGAAATCCCCAACCATCTTCTGGAAGGGTGATAACTCCCATGAGCTCATTTTCCCCTTGCTGCAGGTTACAACGACAAATACAACTAAATGCTGGTTCCCGAAATGCATAGTACGCGATGTACACACAATTTGACCTCATGAATGGAGTCAATGTTCCATCAGGAGCATTGCCATCATTTATCTTCAGGTTCAATGGATAATTCAGTCCAATGAACAGAGAGTGTGTGCCAAGGCTGTCAACTCGACTCCAATTGGGTCCAATCAGGGATAGATCTTTCTCAAAAACATGTATGACAGGGGCAGGACACTCCCGCAGGATAAGGCCATTACCATGATGCAGAACTTCTGCAGGCTCAAGGTGATCATTGCTACGTATATACCGATCTTCATGGATGATCATCAAGCGCTTGCCATCGGCTGATCGAGCTAAAAACCATCTGCCAGATGGTTCCTTCATCGGTGATGGGATCACGAATGGCGGGGCAAGGTGTGCATCTGCATTGTAAACGGAGACAACAAAAAATAGTGTTTGAATGGCTCGGGAAGACAATAATACCAGTAGCTGCAACTTCACATTTGTAGGATCAAATGGAGGATGCAGTCATTATACTTGTATAAAATCTCGAAGAAATAAAATTGTTCCCATTTGAGATGTATGTTAATTACACTCATATTCATTGATGGTAGATACATGTCTCAACCTTATCTGATCCATGATTGTAATGCTTTGAGTACATCGAATATTGAAATAAATTGAAAGTTTGCATGCATCAATTGATGAAGAGGCCAGGGCTAAGCTCCTTATTCATATTCTGACAAGAGCATGCAGTAACTAATTCAGGAATGCATTCATATACTGCAATAATCTGGTTTGGGTTGACAGATTAGTGCACAGCATATACTACTGTAATTCGTTTGTAGCAATGGTTCAGTCAGGTTAGGATAATTTAATGGTGCACAGTCATTTGAAAGGTGAAAAAAAGTCTTAGTGAGCAATTAGTTATTTCAGTTACAATATATCATGAATGGGCTTGATATTAAAATTTATTGCGAAGTATATCATATGGATTGAAGAATTACCAGCCTGTGATTGATCCCAGCAATATGTGGTGCCGGTCCACCCATCCACCGCAACAATAAAGCCGTTGTGCTCGATGGCGTCACTGTAATCTACACCCCAACTAGCAAGAGAGAATAACCTCCACTCCTGGCTACCATTAGCCAGGTAAGCGAGTCCAGAATTGAATAGAGCGATGAGCTTGTAATCTGAGTAATGTCCAGCTTTTGTGGGCACTTCGCAAATTACAATCTTCAACAAAAACATGGCACGCCCATACGTCATGTACCTTTCAGGAGGCAAGTCGGGGAAGCCAATCCATTCCTCCCGAAAAATGTTGCAAGTTTCCGACGATGGTAGGGAGATTTCTTGGTGCGTGTAGATGTTCGCGAGGAACCAGTTCCCACCACTGTCCACGCCGGCGATCCAGTCGCCATTCATGCCAACCCAGAATCTATTGTCCATGAACGGCAGGATGGCTGTGCGCCGAGGATGGTCGAGGGGCACAACGTGGTACACCGTGTGGTGCGCACTACTATCATCATAGTGCCAATGGGCAGAATCGGGCATCAGCAAGCAGGGTCCATCCCAATGGTGTAGATTCATGTTGTCGGCGACATGGCGGCACAGCGTTTTGGAGCATGCGGCCAGCCGGACGTCGACTGTAACGTCCAGACTCTGGGCAATGAGATTGAACAGCTCGGCGGGGAGCTTCCCCCAGTCGCCATCCAGCTGGTCGTCGTTCGATGCCGCCATGGAGACGAGATGGATTTAAAAGGGCGGATGCAAGTATGTGTGATTGGAGTTTTGTAGGAGAGTCGAGCGGGAAGGAGGAGTGCTGCGGTTCTGCGGAGGGGTGAGGAGAGAAAGCTATGCAAATGGGAGATCTAGAGGATGAAAAAACTTGCTAGCAGCGGTTGGCGAGTGGAGAACGATGATGGAAGTGGAGAGCCAAGGATGGAAACGATGGACATGAAGAGTAGGAGTGGATATGACTTTTTTTATTCTTCAGCAGCTGCATCGAGGCGCCGAGTAAAACTTCGGCTAGGATAGCACGCCACTACGTCCTGGTGCAGTTACTGTCCCGTCAAATCAGTTTGACCACAGAAATGGTTTCTTTATTACAGTATAACTTAATTTTTTCGAACAATATATACTACTCCATTTAATATACTCACTCCGATTCATATTACTTGTCAAATGATATGGATGAATCTAGAACTAAAATGTGTCTAGATATATCTATATTATAGTCAACTAATATGAATCCGAGTTTGTTTGGTTCAAAGGATTTCTAAAGGTATCTTGTACGGAGTAGGATTTTTACACATAGGGATTTTTCCTATAGAGCTTGCTTGATTCAAAGGATTGAGAACCCTCCAAAATACCTATGGATTGCTTTCTCTACAATCCTATCTCTCGGTAATATTGCTATGTGTCTATAACAACTATGAAATGAACTCAATCTCAATAGAAATTTCCTTTGTCTTTCCTAATCAAACAACTAGTTATTTTATGTCTTCGTTTACAAATTAAGATAATTTTTAGGTTATAGGTAATCGTCGAGCTTATGTGATCATCTTTTATGATCAAACTTACTTGATCAGCCGCGGAGGCGCAAAGGAGCAGTGGTGTGCATTAATACGGCCGCATGGGGAAGGCACAGCTAGCGACGATGAGACGTATCGCCAGCATTGGCCTAGGGAACCGTCGCCACCATTAATAAAAGCTATCCCTTTGGGCACCATGTCTCCCACTACTCGTGTCACGCGCGCATGTGGGTTACGGATGGATGGGCTGGGGAAGCCGGACAGAAAACATGACAACCAGGGGGAAAATGAATAAAAATAATACAAAGTCGAAAATATTTCGAAAAATAAACTTTGTAAGAAACTCCATGCGTTTAGCAAATGCGAAGGCAATATGTTGAAACACGTCTAGACCACGTCTAGAACCACTTCCCAAAGCTTAAGGATTATATTGATTTTTAGAAAGTCAAACTATGTTAAGTTTGACTAAGTTTTTACCAAAAGCATTAATATGCAAGATACAAAATCAATATTATTAGATAGAAAATAAATTATATTTTCATATGGTGTCTACAAAATATTATATGTGCTGATAGATTCTTCTAAGAGTTTGGTCGAACTTTACTTGGTTTGACTTTTCAAGAAAAATATACAAAGCTTTAAGCATTGGAACGGAGGTATTTTTCGAAGCACCTACTTGTCTTTAGAAGACAAAAGAAAACATGGAGTAAGGTTGTTTTTTGTGCAAAAGTTTACGTCAAAATCTGGTTATTTGTGTAAAAAGAATCTCAAATTGTGTTATGTGCAAAAACTGCACCAAGAAGTGGTGGTATGTGCAATTTCCTCCGTCACACAAAAGGCAAGCCATTGATACATACATAATTGTGAATAATTACAAAAGTAGTAGGCAGCTAATAAGCGCACATGATTAAACTGCTATGCGAGATCTTCAGCCACCAGAAGTCGTTCCCGCGCCTCTCTAGCATTGAAAATCACGCGTTCTGCGACTTCCATCAAAGAGACAAGCTGAGCTTTGATCCGTTCTCCCAGATGAATGGCCTCGTCACAACTCCTACGAGCACAGGCCGTGATCTCATCCACTTCTAGGAAAGACACCGCCTGCCTGTACCGAAATATCTTGATCCCTAACTCTCTGTTCTCCTCCCGCATGCTGGCAAGATCCAACTTCATCCTCCGACAAGATAAGCAAGGGGAGTGATCCTGCCAAAGGTAACAACAAACATATCGAGCGTTACCGGCAAACGAAGGGCACAAATTGGCTGATTAACGAATATGGTCACTAACATGTAGGACAGACCCTTGATATGCGTAGATGCACACGTCCGTTGGGAACCCCAAGTGGAAGGTATGATGCGTATAGAAGCAAGTTTCTCTATGAAACCAAGGTTTAATCGAACCAGAGGAGCCAAGAAGCACGTTGAAGGTTGATGCGAAATGTGATGCGGCGCAACACCGGATTCGCCAACGCTGAACCTGCACACACCCAAGTACTTTGCCCCAACAACAGTGAGGTTGTCAATCTCACCGCTTGCTGTAACAAAGGATTAAACGTATCGAGTGGAAGATGTTTGCAAAGAAAACAAAACACAATTGCAGTAGATTGTATGCTATGTAAAGAATAGGACCGGGGTCCACGGTTCACTAGAGGTGTCTCTCCCATAAGATAAAAGCATGTTGGGTAAACAAATTACAGTCGGGCAATTGACAAATAGAGAAAGGCATAACAATGCATATACATGATATGATAAATATAGTGAGATTTAATTGGGCATTACGACAAAGTACATAGACCGCCATCCAACTGCATCTATGCCTAAAAAGTCCACCTTCAGGTTATCATCCGAACCCCATTCAGTATTAAGTTGCTAAGCAACAGACAATTGCATTAAGTATGGTGCGTAATGTAATCAACAACTACATCCTTAGACATAGCATCAATGTTTTATCCCTAGTGGCAACAGCACATCACAACCTTAGAACCTACTGTCACGATCCCAGGTGTCAATGAAGGCATGAACCCACTATCGAGCATAAATACCCCCTCTTGGAGTTAAGAGCAAAAACTTGGCCAGAGCCCCTACTAATAACGGAGAGCATGCAAGATCATAAACAACACATAAACAATAGATTGATAATCACCATAATCATAGTACTCTCTATCCATCGGATCCCGACAAACACAACATATAGTATTACAGATGATCTTGATCATGTTAGGCAGCTCACAAGATCCAACAATGAAGCACAACAAGGAGAAGACGACCATCTAGCTACTGCTATGGACCCATGGTCCAGGGGTGAACTACTCACTCATCACTCCGGAGGCGACCATGGCGGTGTAGAGTCCTCCGGGAGATGAATCCCCTCTCCGGCAGGGTGCCGAGGCGATCTCCTGAATCCCCCGAGATGGGATTCGCGGCGGCGGCGTCTGGAAGGTTTTCCGTATCGTGGCTCTCGGCTTGGGGTTTCGCGACGGAGACTTTAAGTAGGCGGAAGGTCAACGCGGGGGCCACACGAGGCCCAGGTCGGCGCGGCCAGGGCTTGGGCCGCGCCTAGCCCCTGGCTGCCTCGTGGCCCCACTTCGTTATCTCTTCGGTCTTCTGGAAGCTTCGTGCAAAAATAGGACCCGGGCGAAAGTTTCGTCCAATTCCGAGAATATTTCTTACTAGGATTTCTGAAACCAAAAACAGCAGAAAACAACTGGCTCTTCGGCATCTTGTTAATAGGTTAGTTCGGAAAATGCATAAATATGACATATAATGTGCATAAAACATGTAGGTATCATCAATAAAGTAGCATGGAACATAAGAAATTATCGATACGTTGGAGACGTATCGCATCCCCAAGCTTAGTTCTGCTCGTCCCGAGCAGGTAAAACGATAACAAAGATAATTTCAAGTGACATGCCATCATAATCTTGATCATACTATTTGTAAACATATGTAATGAATGCAGCGATCAAAACAAAGGTAATGACATGAGTAAACAAATGAATCATATGACAAAGACTTTTCATGAATAGTACTTCAAGACAAGCATCAATAAGTCTTGCATAAGAGTTAACTCATAAAGCAATAAATCAAAGTAAAGGTGTTGAAGCAACACATAGGAAGATTAAGTTTCAGCGGTTGCTTTCAACTTATAACATGTATATCTCATGGATATTGTCAACATAAAGTAATATAACAAGTGCAATATGCAAGTATGTAGGAATCAATGCACAGTTCACACAAGTGTTTGCTTCTTAAGGTGGAAGGAGATAGGTAAACTGACTCAACAATAAAGGTAAAAGAATGGTCCTTCAAAGAGGAAAGCATCGATTGCTGTATTTGTGCTAGAGCTTTTATTTTGAAAACATGAAACAATTTTGTCAACGGTAGTAATAAAGCATATGAGTTATGTAAATTATATCTTACAAGTTGCAAGCCTCATGCATAGTATACTAATAGTGCCCGCACCTCGTCCTACTTAGCTTGGACTACCGGATCTTTGCATGCCATGTTTCAACCAAGTGTCACAAAGGGGTACCTCCATGCCGCCTGTACAAAGGTCTAAGGAGAATGCTCGCATTTTGGATTTCTCGCTTTTGATTATTCTCAACTTAGACATCCATACCGGGACAACATGGACAACAGATAATGGACTCCTCTTAAATGCATAAGCATGTAGCAATGATTATTATTCTCATATGAGATTGAGGATATATGTCCAAAACTGAAACTTCCACCATGATTCATGGCTTTAGTTAGCGGCCCAATGTTCTTCTCTAACAATTTTGCATGCTCCAACCACTAAAATGATAGATCCTTCAGACAAGACGGACATGCATAGCAACTCACATGATATTCAACAATAGTTGATGGCGTTCCCCAGAAGCATGGTTATCGCACAACAAGCAACTTAATAAAATATAAAGTGCATAAGTACATATTCAATACTACGATAGTTTTTAAGGCTATTTTGTCCCATGAGCTATATATTGCAAAGGTGGATGATGGAATTTTAAAGGTAGCACTCAAGCAATTTACTTTGGAATGGCGGAGAAATACCATGTAGTAGGTAGGTATGGTGGACACAAATGGCATAGTAGTTGGCTCAAGGATTTTGGATGCATGAGAAGTATTCCCTCTCGATACAAGGTTTAGGCTAGCAAGGTTATTTGAAGCAAACTCAAGGATGAACAAGTGCAGCAAAACTCACATAAAAGACATATTGTAAACATTATAAGACTCTACACCGTCTTCCTTGTTGTTCAAAACTCAATACTAGATATTATCTAGACCTTAGAGAAACCAAATATGCAAATCAAATTTTAGCAAGCTCTATGTATTTCTTCATTAATGGGTGCAAAGCATATGATGCAAGAGCTTAAACATGAGCACAACAATTGCCAAGTATCACATTATCCAAGACATTTTAGAATTACTACATGTAGCATTTTCCAATTCCAACCATATAACAATTTAACGAAGAAGAAACTTCGCCTTGAACATTATGAGTAAAGCCTAAGGACACATGTGTCCATATGCAACAGCGGAGCGTGTCTCTCTCCCACAAGGTGAATGCTAGGATCCATTTTATTCAAACAAAAACAAAAATGAAAACAAACCGACGCTCCAAGTAAAGAACACAAGATGTGATTGAATAAAAATATAGTTTCAGGGGAGGAACCTGATGATGTTGTCGATGAAGAAGGGGATGCCTTGGGCATCCCCAAGCTTAGACGCTTGAGTCTTCTTAAAATATGCAGGGGTGAACCACGGGGGCATCCCCAAGCTTAGAGCTTTCACTCCTCTTGATCATAGTATATCATTCTCCTCTCTTGACCCTTGAAAACTTCCTTCACACCAAACTTCAAGCAAACTCATTAGAGGGTTAGTGCACAATTAATAATTCACTCATTCAGAGGTGACACAATCATTATTTTCACTTCTGGACATTGCATAATGCTACTGGACATTAATGGATCAAAGAAATAAATCCAACATAGCAAAAGAGGCAATGCGAAATAAAAGGCAGAATCTGTCAAAAACAGAACAGTCCGTAAAGACGAATTTAAAGCTGGCACCAGACTTGCTCAAATGGAAAAACTCAAAACTAATGAAAGTTGCGTACATATCTGAGGATCACGCTCGTAAATTGGCAGATTTTTTCGAATTTTCTACAGAGAACTATGCCCAGATTCGTGACAGACAGCAATGCTGTTTCTGCGCAGCGATCCCAAATATAACATCAACTTTGACATAGAAACTTTACTTGGCACAAAAACATGATAAGGAGAGGTTGCTACAGTAGTAAACAACTTCCAAGACTCAACAAAACAAAAAATTGCTGTAGGTAAAAACATGGGTTGTCTCCCATAAGCGCTTTTCTTTAACGCCTTTCAGCTAGGCGCAGAAAGTGCAAATCAAGTAACATCGAGAGTAGAAGCATCAACATCATAACCAGGGGTATTGGGAGTTTTCTCAACAATGCATTGTATCTGGTCTATATAAGTAACTCCTCTCTCATTGCTCCTAGGCTTACTATTCTCATCAAACAAATTTTCAGGAACAAGCCAAGCATAATTATTTTCCAAAGCTTCATGCATCCCTAGTAGTTTACTAGGTATTGGCGCTTTAATTTCCCTACCATCATTAACATTATTAGTATACTTAATTCTATCCATATCCATCTTTTCAAGTATTTGTTTAAAATTAGGAAAGAAACCAAGCCTCTTATGCTTAATAAAAACTTTTCTAGCTTCTTTAACTATATCCTCAAATTCTCTAACAAGGACTTTTAAAACAAAATTTCTCTTTTCCCCCATCTCCATATCCGAAAGTGTAAGAAACATATGTTGTATTATGGGATTGAGATTAACAAATCTAGTTTCTAACATGTGTATCAAACAGGCAGAAGCACTTTCATAAGTAGGAGCAGTTTTTAATAATGGTATATCTTCAAAATCTTCATCCATACTAACATGGGTGAAAAATTCTTCTATATTATCTCTTCCAATGATACACCCTCGTCCTACCGGTATCTCTTCCAAAGTAAACTTAGGATTAAGCATGATGAAATAAGCAAAAAGTAAACTAGGCAAACAAAGTAAAGACAAGTAACTAATTTTTTTGTGTTTTTGATATAGAGAGCAAGACAGTAAATAAAGTAAAACTAGCAACTAATTTTTTTGTGTTTTGATTTAGTGCAGCAAACAAAGTAGTAAATAAAATAAAGCAAGACAAAAACAAAGTAAAGAGATTGAAAAGTGGAGACTCCCCTTGCAGCGTGTCTTGATCTCCGGCAACGGCGCCAGAAATTTAGCTTGATACGCGTAGATGCACACGTCCGTTGGGAACCCCAAGTGGAAGGTATGATGCGTATAGAAGCAAGTTTCCCTCAGTATGAAACCAAGGTTTAATCGAACCAGTAGGAGCCAAGAAGCACGTTGAAGGTTGATGGTCGCGAAATGTGATGCGGCGCAACACCAGGGATTCCGCGCCAACGCGGAACCTGCACAACACAACCAAGTACTTTGCCCCAACGAAACAGTGAGGTTGTCAATCTCACCGGCTTGCTGTAACAAAGGATTAAACGTATCGAGTGGAAGATGTTTGCAAAGAAAACAGTAAACACAATTGCAGTAGATTGTATGCTATGTAAAGAATAGGACCGGGGTCCACAGTTCACTAGAGGTGTCTCTCCCATAAGATAAAAGCATGTTGGGTAAACAAATTACAGTCGGGCAATTGACAAATAGAGAAAGGCATAACAATGCATATACATGATATGATAAATATAGTGAGATTTAATTGGGCATTACGACAAAGTACATAGACCGCCATCCAACTGCATCTATGCCTAAAAAGTCCACCTTCAGGTTATCATCCGAACCCCATTCAGTATTAAGTTGCTAAGCAACAGACAATTGCATTAAGTATGGTGCGTAATGTAATCAACAACTACATCCTTAGACATAGCATCAATGTTTTATCCCTAGTGGCAACAGCACATCACAACCTTAGAACCTACTGTCACGATCCCAGGTGTCAATGAAGGCATGAACCCACTATCGAGCATAAATACCCCCTCTTGGAGTTAAGAGCAAAAACTTGGCCAGAGCCTCTACTAATAACGGAGAGCATGCAAGATCATAAACAACACATGAACAATAGATTGATAATCACCATAATCATAGTACTCTCTATCCATCGGATCCCGACAAACACAACATATAGTATTACAGATAGATGATCTTGATCATGTTAGGCAGCTCACAAGATCCAACAATGAAGCACAACAAGGAGAAGACGACCATCTAGCTATGGACTATGGTCCAGGGGAGACTGTTGGAGATATGCCCAAGAGGCAATAATAAAATGGTTATTATAATATATCTTTGTGTTTATGATAATGTTTGCATACCATGCTATAATTGTATTAACCGAAACATTGATACATGTGTGTTATGTAAACAACAAGGAGTCCCTAGTAAGCCTCTTGTATAACTAGCTTGTTGATTAATGGATGATCATGGTTTCGTGATCATGAACATTGGATGTTATTAATAACAAGGTTATGTCATTAGGTGAATGATATAATGGACACACACCCAAATAAGCGTAGCATAAGATCAAGTCATTAAGTTCAATTTGCTATAAGCTTTCGATACATAGTTGCCCAAGTCCTTCGACCATGAGGTCATGTAAATCACTTACACCGGAAGGGTACTTTGATTACATCAAACGCCATTGCGTAAATGGGTGGTTATAAAGATGGGATTAAGTATTCGGAAAGTGTGAGTTGAGGCATATGGATCAATAGTGGGATTTGTCCATCCCGATGACGGATAGATATACTCTGGGCCCTCTCGGTGGAATGTCATCTGATTAGCTTGCAAGCATATGAATGGTTCATAAGAGATCACATACCACGGTACGAGTAAAGAGTACTTGTCGGTAACGAGGTTGAACAAGGTATGGAGATACCGATGATCAAACCTCGGACAAGTAAAATATCGCGTGACAAAGGGAATCGGCATCGTATGTAAATGGTTCAATCGATCACTAAGTCATCGTTGAATATGTGGGAGCCATTATGGATCTCCAGATCCCGCTATTGGTTATTGCTCGGAGAGGAGTCTCGACCATGTCTGCATAGTTCGCGAACCGTAGGGTGACGCGCTTAAGGTTCGATGTCGCATAAGTAGATTCGGAATATGAGATGGAGTCCGAAGTTTTTGTTCGGAGTCTCGGATGGGATCCAAGACATCACGAGGAGGTCCGGAATGGTCCGGAGAATAAGATTCATATATGGGAAGTCATTTTCAGGGTTACCGGAAAAGTTCAGGATTTTTCGGTATTGTACCGGAGGTTCTAGAAGGTTCCGGAGGGTACCATAGTGGGGCCCACCTATCCCGAACGTCCAACATGGACCGGAGGGGGTCACATAGGCCCACATGGGCCAGGCACACCAGCCCCCCAAGGCCCATGTGGCTGGATCAAGTGGATAAGATCAAATCCCTTAAAATTAGGGACTTAACTTGGGGGGGAAGTTGCCCCCCTTGTTTTGGCCGACCCAAAGGCTTGGAGGGGGGGCCAAGGCAGCCCCCCACGCCTATATAAGAGGGAGGGGAGGGCTGGGGCGCAGCACATGATTTCCCCAAGCCCTAGCCGCCCCTCTCTCCCTCCTCCTTCTTCCTGCGCAGGCTTGGCGAAGCCCTGCAGGAATTTCTCCTCCACCTCCACCACCACGCCGTCGTGCTGCTGGGATTCCGAGGGGATCTACCACACCTCCGCTGCCCGCTGGAACGGGGAGAGGAAGGGCTTCATCGACACCGTACGCGCGACCGAGTACGGAAGTGCTGCCGGATTGCAGCACCGGGGACGATCGTCTACACCAACAACGAGATCTAATCTCGTAGGCTTTGGAAATCTTCGAGGGTTAGTCTCATATCAATCTCGTTGCTCCGATCTTGTAGATTAGATCTTGGGTGTTCCATAGATTAGATCTTGGATTTATTCGTCTTGCGGTAGGAAATTTTTTGTTTTCTATGCTACGAACCCCATCAGTGGTATCAGAGCCATGTCTATGCATAGATCTGTTGCACGAGTAGAACACAATGGTTTTGTGGGCGTTGATGCTTTTGTTGCTTTAGTTTGTGTACTTTGCATCTTGCGGGATGGTGGGATGAAGCGGCCCGGGCTAACTTTACATGACCGCGTCTCATGAGACTTGCTCCACGCTTGACATGCAACTTGTATTGCATAAGTGGCTTTGCGGGTGTCTGTCTCTCCCACCATAGTGAAGATTCCAATTTGCACTTTCTATTGTCAACACTAGTATCACCGTTGTGGTTCATGTTCGTAGGTAGATTGGATCTTACTCGAAAACCCTAAACCACGTAAAATATGCAAACCAAATTAGAGGCGTCTAACTTGTTTTTGCAGGGTTTGGTGATGTGATATGGTCATGATGTGATGATGATTATATTTGATGTATGAGATGTTCATTGTTGTATTATGGCAACCGGCAGGAGCCTAATGGTTGTCTTTAATTTTTGTTAAAGACCTGCGTGTCTATTCATCATGTAATAGCTTTATTTCAAGTAGTTGTCATAGTAGCTATAAGTGATGGACAACCATGAAGCGGCGCCACGGACCTTGGTGCAATGCTGGTGATGATGGAGATCATGATCATGTGCTTTGGAGATGGAGATCAAAAGCACAAGAAGAAAGGCCATATCATATCACATATTATGAATTGCATGTGATGTTAATCCTTTATGCATCTTATCTTGCTTAGATCGCGACGGTAGCATTATAAGATGATCCCTCACATTAATATCAAGATAATAAAGTGTTCTCCCCTCGTATGCACCGTTGCTACAGTTCGTCGTTTTGAAGCATCTCGTGATGATCGGATGTGATAGACTCTACGTTCACATACAACGGGTGTAAGCCATGTTTGCACACGCGGAATACTTGGGTTTGCTTGACGAGCCTAGCATGTACAGACATGGCCTCGGGACAACGGAAACCGAAAGGTTGAACACGAGTCATATGGATGATATGATCAACATGTTGATGTTCACCATTGAAGCTACATCATCTCACGTGATGATCGGTTTTGGTGTAGTGGATGTGGATCGTGTGCCACTTAACAACTATGAGGGATGTTGTATTAAGTGGGAGTTCATTAGTAATTAGATTAAAACATGAACTAATTATCATGAACATAGTCTGAATAGTATTTTGAATTAAAGTTGTAGAATTGGCATCCGTTATCTACCATGCGCTAGTCTTGTAATTGAGATAGAAATACTGTTAAGTCTGACAAGTAACTCTACGGGCTGGTACCGTATTGTTAAAGAATCAAGAAATGATTAAGTCCTATTGCAAATTTTTAGTAAACTTCTCATTAATGATTCAAAGAACAATGGTTTCAATTAGTACCTAGAATCATCTTGCCTCCATGAAACTTGAAGTTCAAATCTGTTTGAAAAGTAAGGAGCTGGAAATTTTGTTTTCAGAAATAAGCAAGGTATGAGATATATGTGATATCTAAGACCTTATTGCAAGATGATAGAATATAATCTAGTGAGACTACATAAACTCATAAGTTTTATGGGAATGTACGAAGGTTGAAGACGCCAGGCGTCCCAATCCTCCAACTAGTTGGGCACTAACGATATTCGCATATCCATGAAGTGATCGTCCTTAGTATGCACCGTTGCTAAGACTCGTCGTTTCGAAGCATCACGTGATGATCGGGTGTGATAGATTCTACGTGTGCATACAACGGGTACAAGCCAGATTTGCACATGCGAATACTGAGGTTAAACTTTACGAGCCTAGCATGTACAGACATGGTCTCGGAAAGTCGTCATGATATGATGGATAAAATTATGAGTGAAATTGTTCATCATATTACAAAGTTACTAATAGTGAAATCTGGAACACTTGTCATATGATGATCAACTTCAAAGTAAGAACCTCAAGGTTATTGGTATTTGACCAATGGACTTAGAAGTCATTGAAAGTGAAGTGTTTTCTGAGAATGAGGAAAACTAAAAGAGAAACTACAAAAGATATTTTGGCAGAAAGAAAGAAAAGACTAGAAAGTCTAGCTCAGGTGTATATAGATGATATACATGTTATGAATGTATTCCTTGTTTGGTCACAAAATGGAATTCTTGGGTATTAGTACCATATTGGTTGGTATGAGGTGTCATACAAAACAACGCAATACAAGAATACATTGGCCTAAGTGACTGAAAAGGAATGTGATAGGAATGCACGTCTGGAACAAAAATAAAGTGTTATTATGTTCGCCGTTGGCATTCTGTCTAGCCATTCAGATTTATAATAAAGAACTTTATAATTGTTATTCTTGTTCTGGTTAAATGAAAACAATGAGTTGTTCAAATTGTAACAGCATTCCATGTACGATGGATAAGTTATTATAAATCTTTATGGTGAAGCACACATACATAACACTGACGCTAAAATGCCATAAGGCAAATGATGTGAATTCCACTCATTAGTGGAACCGCCATTTAGGTCATGTTAGAAAGGAACGCATGAAGGAACTCCATTTGAATGGATTTTTGGAGTCATTCGACTTGGAATCGTTTGGCGCTTGCAAATCTCTTCTAAAAGAGAATGACTTAAATACCGTTCATAGGCCAAGAGTTGAACGGGCAACTAACTTAGTGGAAACATACATAGTGATGTATATGGTTCACTGGGCATAGTTGTGTGCGGGAGATTCTTCTACTTCATGAAAACTTCTAACAATGAATTGAGTATATATGTGGATATATTCGATAAGGAAGAAGTTTGAAACATTTGAATGGATTCAAATAAATTTCAGCATGAAGTGGAAATCATCGTAATAGAAAAGTCAAATATCTGTGATTGGATCATGGTGGAAACATTTGAATTACGAGTTTTAGCGAACATCTAAGAGAGTTATGAAATTGTTCTACAACCTCACGTTTCTTGGAGTATCATAATGATGACGGAGTATCCAAGAGACGTATCCAAACCTTGTTGGATTAATGATGAGATAATATAAAATGATGCCATTATATTTTTTGTGGATTATGCTTTAGAGACTATCGCTTTTACACTGAATAGAGCATCATCATGATCCATTGAAATGACACCATACGAGTTATGGCATGGGTATAAACCCTAAATGGTCCTTTCATAAATTTTGGTATGCATAGCATAAGTAAATGAGTTTACAACCAAAATCGGATAAATGTCTTTGTTGATTATCCCATGAAATTGATTGGGAATTCTTTCCACTATGAAGTCAAAGACAAAAGTGTTTGTCAATGTTTCTTACTTATTTCAAAGAAATTGTTTCTAGCGAACTATTTGAGTGGGAGGACAATAGAACTTGATAAGGTTTATGAACCTGAGCATGATGATCAGAGTAGCACAACATCGGAAATGGTTCCGGAAGCAGCTACGAAGATCATGGCTCCCATGTCTACAAAGTGTTATAGTCATGGAGATCAAAGTACTTATTGAACCTTGTAGATGTGGTTTATTTTGTAATCAAATAAATGATTTGTGGACAAAGGATTGTTTTTGAACAATGATAAACCAACTACATACAAAGAAGTTATGATGGGCCCTGACTCCGTTAAATTGGCTATGCGCCATGAAATCCAAGATAGGTGAATACTTTTTGAAAGTAAATGGATCTATAAAGTAGATGGACTTGGATGGAATATCCTTAAAGAAGCTCGACTTATCGAAAAGCAGTTTACGAAAAAGTTCAAAGAGTTGACTACGATAAGATTAGATCTTCCGTGGCAATGCTTATAGTCTATGTGGATTATTCTAGTAATCGCTACATATTTCTTTTATGAGATATGATAGTAGGATGGCAGAAATACATTCCTTACCAGAAGTGTGTATGAAGGATGTATACTAGATACAACCAAGAGTTTTGCTGGTCCGTGGAATACTAGATAGGTATACAAACTTCAATTGGATGAAGTGAGTATCGCGGAGTTGGAATCTTCACCGGATGAAATAATCAAAGAGTTTTGATTCCATCAGAAACGATGAAGATGCTTGCATTTGCAAGAAATTAAGTGGGAGCGCTGAGACATATTTATAATACTTTATGTAGATGACATATCGTTGATTATAAATAGTGTAATTATATAATTGATTTAAAAGGTTTCATTGAGAATTAACATCAATGAAAGGATATGAATTGAAACATATTTAGTGTCAAGATCTATGAAGATAGATAGAAACACATAATAAGTTTAAGTTTAAGTACATAGAATAGATATTGAAGTAGTTCAATTAAGAAGGTGTTCTTTTCATGTGAAGGTTTAACAAGACTTGAGTGTATTTGACACTCGATGAGTAAATACACATGAGTGATTTTAGATCACGAATAATATGTACAAAGTCAGAAGTCCTGTGCTCTAAAGTGTTACGAGCATATACCAGAATGATTCATGTAATGATCATTGGACAACAGTAAGAATATCCCTGAGTACTTTAGAAGAACCAAGGATATATATATAGTTTTTATATGGGGTAATGACAAACAAATCGCTGTAAGGTGTTGCACCGATATTAGTTTGGTCACATATAAAAATAAAATTTCAATCTCAATTAGGCTAAGAGTTATTTAAAAGGTAGCACAATGAGCTAGAACAAGTCTATGCTAGATTTGGATGAGTTCTAAATATTGTGACGGATTCTACAAACGAAGGCAGAGTATGTCATTGTTTTGACAATGACTGAGGATGTTAAGTCGAAGAGTTCTTGGAGAACTTGGTGTAGTTTCGACAGTGTCAGAATTTTGAAGCTATATTGTGTGACAATATTAGTGACTTATTTCAGACCGCGGAATTAAGGTTCCACCAGAGGACTAAGCATATACAATTAATGCCGACTCATTTGGAAAATGAGTGATGCGTTGAGACGCAAATGAATTGCAAAATACATACGTTTCTGAGCATGTCAGATCCGTTGACTAAAACCTCTCCCGTGAGCAAAACATGATAAGCACCAGAAGGCCAAGGTGTTATATCTTTACATATGTAAACTAGATTATTGACTCTAGTGCAAGTGGGAGACTGTTGGAGATATGCCCAAGAGGCAATAATAAAATGGTTATTATAATATATCTTTGTGTTTATGATAATGTTTGCATACCATGCTATAATTGTATTAACCGAAACATTGATACATGTGTGTTATGTAAACAACAAGGAGTCCCTAGTAAGCCTCTTGTATAACTAGCTTGTTGATTAATGGATGATCATGGTTTCGTGATCATGAACATTGGATGTTATTAATAACAAGGTTATGTCATTAGGTGAATGATATAATGGACACACACCCAAATAAGCGTAGCATAAGATCAAGTCATTAAGTTCAATTTGCTATAAGCTTTCGATACATAGTTGCCCAAGTCCTTCGACCATGAGGTCATGTAAATCACTTACACCGGAAGGGTACTTTGATTACATCAAACGCCATTGCGTAAATGGGTGGTTATAAAGATGGGATTAAGTATTCGGAAAGTGTGAGTTGAGGCATATGGATCAATAGTGGGATTTGTCCATCCTGATGACGGATAGATATACTCTGGGCCCTCTCGGTGGAATGTCATCTGATTAGCTTGCAAGCATATGAATGGTTCATAAGAGATCACATACCACGGTACGAGTAAAGAGTACTTGTCGGTAACGAGGTTGAACAAGGTATGGAGATACCGATGATCAAACCTCGGACAAGTAAAATATCGCGTGACAAAGGGAATCGGCATCGTATGTAAATGGTTCAATCGATCACTAAGTCATCGTTGAATATGTGGGAGCCATTATGGATCTCCAGATCCCGCTATTGGTTATTGCTCGGAGAGGAGTCTCGACCATGTCTGCATAGTTCGCGAACCGTAGGGTGACGCGCTTAAGGTTCGATGTCGCATAAGTAGATTCGGAATATGAGATGGAGTCCGAAGTTTTTGTTCGGAGTCTCGGATGGGATCCAAGACATCACGAGGAGGTCCGGAATGGTCCGGAGAATAAGATTCATATATGGGAAGTCATTTTCAGGGTTACCGGAAAAGTTCAGGATTTTTCGGTATTGTACCGGAGGTTCTAGAAGGTTCCGGAGGGTACCATAGTGGGGCCCACCTATCCCGAACGTCCAACATGGACCGGAGGGGGTCACATAGGCCCACATGGGCCAGGCACACCAGCCCCCCAAGGCCCATGTGGCTGGATCAAGTGGATAAGATCAAATCCCTTAAAATTAGGGACTTAACTTGGGGGGGAAGTTGCCCCCCTTGTTTTGGCCGACCCAAAGGCTTGGAGGGGGGGCCAAGGCAGCCCCCCACGCCTATATAAGAGGGAGGGGAGGGCTGGGGCGCAGCACATGATTTCCCCAAGCCCTAGCCGCCCCTCTCTCCCTCCTCCTTCTTCCTGCGCAGGCTTGGCGAAGCCCTGCAGGAATTTCTCCTCCACCTCCACCACCACGCCGTCGTGCTGCTGGGATTCCGAGGGGATCTACCACACCTCCGCTGCCCGCTGGAACGGGGAGAGGAAGGGCTTCATCGACACCGTACGCGCGACCGAGTACGGAAGTGCTGCCGGATTGCAGCACCGGGGACGATCGTCTACACCAACAACGAGATCTAATCTCGTAGGCTTTGGAAATCTTCGAGGGTTAGTCTCATATCAATCTCGTTGCTTCGATCTTGTAGATTAGATCTTGGGTGTTCCATAGATTAGATCTTGGATTTATTCGTCTTGCGGTAGGAAATTTTTTGTTTTCTATGCTATGAACTACTCACTCATCACTCAGGCGACCATGGCGGTGTAGAGTCTCCGGAGATGAATCCCTCTCCGGCAGGGTGCCGGAGGCGATCTGAATCCCGAGATGGGATTCGCGGCGGCGGCGTCTCTGGAAGGTTTTCCGTATCGTGGCTCGCACGGGGTTTTTGCGACGGAGACTTTAAGTAGGCGGAAGGTCAACGCGGGGGCACGAGGGGCCCGGGGGTAGGTCGGCGCGGCCGGGCTTGGGCCGCGCCGCCCTAGCTCCCTGGCTGCCTCGTGGCCCCACTCGTTATCTCTTCGGTCTTCTGGAAGCTTCGTGCAAAAATAGGACCCTGGGCGGTTTCGTCCAATTCCGAGAATATTTCCTTACTAGGATTTCTGAAACCAAAACAGCAGAAAACAGCAACGCTCTTCGGCATCTTGTTAATAGGTTAGTTCCAGAAAATGCATAAATATGACATATAATGTGCATAAAACATGTAGGTATCATCAATAAAGTAGCATGGAACATAAGAAATTATCGATACGTTGGAGACGTATCAACCCTCTCCTGCGGAAGATAACAGATATAAGTCCGAGTATTACCAGCAAAACGAAGGTAATTAAAAGAGGCGTAGTAACCCTTGTGTCCTGGCTAATCAACGGCGGGGACGCTGAGCCCGCATCGTCTCCTCCGAGATCTCCCTTCGCAGGCAGGATTGTTAGAGACAGTGTACTTCTGGTAGTAGTATTTATGCGTGGGGCGCCAGGGGGTCGAGAAGCTAGGACTGCATCTTCTCCTCCGAGCTCTTCCTTGGTAGACATGACAAATGAAACGAGGTGTGGGGGGCGTAAAAGGTATAAAATGGCGGACGGCCGCCCCGCCTCGGCCCTCCAAGGCTTAATTTTTTTGCCTTACTAAACTAAAAACCCTATTTTGCGTCTCACACGGACTGCCCTCAGAGGGCTGCAGGGTCCCATATGCGTGCAGGTCCCACACTTTAGTGAGCACAAATCATATGCGGTAGGTAGGCAAACTTCCAACAATCTTCTTTGTCAAGTGAAGACACGTCGTCAAGACTCTCTCTCTCTCTCCCCCCTTTTGTCATTGAAAAAAAAAGAATATTAGACGGGCGCGTAGCCTGCACTGCAGGGGGGCGATTTTGACAAAAGTAATCCTTTTGGCGAAGAAAAACACAGAAAGCCACACAAAAAGGTTAGTCCAGTGAAATAGATTGCTCAGAGGGTCAGTCCGTGCTTTTCTTTGCCAAAAGGGTTATTTCTGTCAAAATCGCCGCACTGCAGGTTTGCAGCACTGAAAAACCTTGCGTGCCAGTCAACATCACTTCCCGGATAGGTTGAAGCATTTCGAGGCCGTGACTGCTCTCCCTTCCTCTTCTCCTTCCGTGTGATGCCGCTTCCACCTTTTATCCTTTGCAACATTTGCAAAAAATTGTCCGTGACTTGTGCTCACTGAAGTGTGGGACCTCACGCATGGGAACCACACGTAAGTGACAGACATGTTGGTGTAATAATTCGGGTGATCATTATACTGTATTAGAACTCCGTACAAAGTTTCGTATGGATTCAAGGGTAGGAAAGCCAAGTTAACTTATTTACATGACATTATTTTTTCCATGAAGCCAAGTTAACTCATCTAACACTTGGTACATTTTGGTTATATATTCGAAATTTTACTTGAAACTTGTTGGTCATGCCATTTTACTACTCGCCTAACACTTTTTCCGCGCGTGAAGGGATGGGGTGGGCGTGATGCTACCCTAAATTTGTGGGACCCCAAAAAACTTGCAAATCAAGCCAAAGAAACACACTCTTGTCCCCTACCCCCCCCATGATTTTGACCTAAATTTGAAATCAAGCCAAAGGTGGTTCAAAAACGGCAATCGGAAATCATGGATTGTTCATCATTTTTCTATATAGCTAGGGAAAATAGCAGACATGCCATACCAATGTTTTAGAAAAGAGCCCTTCAAAAAAGTGTGGCAACATGTTGGAATTCGACCATCTTAATTTCTTCCCACGTGTGAGCTTTGGTACTACTACTACACAAGAACCATGTCAAACTTTTGAATCATGGCCCATTTTATGTATATATTTGCAACTTTTCATGCACGCATGAAAACTTTGCAAAATATGTGCATTTTGGGTTGTCGCACATAAATGTGTGTTTACTTGTCTGCCACCAATTAATCCAATTCTCATTTGTGGGGAAACATGACACGAGATGGCCATTTCCAAAGTTTCATGAATTATCTCAATGTGAATCCATATATGTACAATTTTTGGGGGCTAAATTTCATGTTTTAAACCTAGCTAGTATTTGACCAAGATTCAAATGGGCATAAAATTCAAAAAAAAACAGAAAAATGAAAAACCAAAGCACATAGCCTTCTTATGTCATATAGTAAGAATTCAAGTTGATAAACAAGGTCTAGACATATTCAAACTAGAAAAATCATGTATCTACCCCTAACACTCTAAACTCTGTCTTATGAAGTCAAGCATGAAGAGAAGTGGTTTTGGGTTTCAAACATGGAAATTTCAAAAACCTCCCAAAAGCTTCATTTTAGAGTGACTAAGAAGGATCCATGCTTACCTTTTAATTTTAGATTTTAAACTTGTTTAAATCTTTGTGAAACCTAGGATTTGACCAAGATTCAAATGGGCATAAAAATTCAGGAAAAAGCCAAAAGAATGATAAACCAAAGCACATAGCATTCTTATGTCATACAGTAAGCATTCAAGTTGATTAACAAGGTCTAGACATATTCAAACTAGAAAATCATGTATATATCTGTCCCTAACCTTAAACTCTGTCTTATATATGAAGTCAATCATGAAGAGAAGTGGTTTGGGTTTCAAACATGAAAATTTCAAGAACATCCCAAAAGTCGCTTCATTTTAGAGTGACTAAGAAGGATCCAGGCTTACCTTTTCGTTTTCATATTATATACTTGTTTAAATCCAGGTCAAACATAGGATTTGACCAAGATTCAAATGGGCATAAAATAAAAAAATAGAAGAATGAAAAACAAAAGCACATAGTCTTCGTATGTCATATAGTAAGCTTTCAAGTTGATAAACAAGGTTTAGACATGTTCAAACCAGACAAATCATGTATCTAGCCCCTAACCATAAACTCGGTCGATCTTATGAAGTCTAGCATGAAGAGAAGTCGTATTGGTTTCAAACATGAAAATTTCAAGAACCACCCAAAATCTTCAAATGGGCATAAAATTCAAAAAAACCAGAAAAATGAAAAACCAAAGCACATAGCCTTCTTATGTCATATAGTAAGAATTCAAGTTGATAAACAAGGTCTAGACATATTCAAACTAGACAAATCATGTATCTACCCCTAACACTCTAAACTCTGTCTTATGAAGTCAAGCATGAAGAGAAGTGGTTTTGGGTTTCAAACATGGAAATTTCAAAAACCTCCCAAAAGCTTCATTTTAGAGTGACTAAGAAGGATCCATGCTTACCTTTTAATTTTCAGATTTTAAACTTGTTTAAATCTTTGTGAAACCTAGGATTTGACCAAGATTCAAATGGGCATAAAAATTCAGGAAAAAACCAAAAGAATGATAAACCAAAGCACATAGCATTCTTATGTCATAGAGTAAGCATTCAAGTTGATTAACAAGGTCTAGACATATTCAAACTAGAAAATCATGTATATATCTATTCCTAACCTTAAACTCTGTCTTATGAAGCAATCATGAAGAGAAGTGGTTTTGGGTTTCAAACATGAAAATTTCAAGAACATCCCAAAAGTCGCTTCATTTTAGAGTGACTAAGAAGGATCCAGGCTTACCCTTTTCATATTTTATACTTGTTTAAATCCAGGTCAAACATAGGATTTGACCAAGATTCAAATGGGCATAAAATAAAAAAATAGAAGAATGAAAAACAAAAGCACATAGTCTTCTTATGTCATATAGTAAGCTTGCAAGTTGATAAACAAGGTTTAGACATGTTCAAACCAGACAAATCATGTATCTAGCCCCTAACCATAAACTCGGTCGATCTTATGAAGTCTAGCATGAAGAGAAGTCGTATTGGTTTCAAACATGAAAATTTCAAGAACCACCCAAAATCTTCAAATGGGCATATAACATTCAAAAAACCAGAAAAATGAAAAACCAAAGCACATATATAGCCTTCTTATGTCATATAGTAAGCATTCAAGTTGATAAACAAGCATGTCTAGACATATTCAAACCCGACAAATCATGTATCTACCCCCTAACCCTAAACTCTGCATGTCTTATGAAGTCAACCATGAAGAGAAGTGGTTTTGGGTTTCAAACATTGAGATTTCAAGAACCCCCCAAAAGCTTCATTTTAGAATGACTAAGAAGGATCCAGGCTTACCTTTTCATTTTCATGTTATAGACTTGTTTAAATCTTGGTCAAACCTAGGATTTGACCAAGATTCAAATGGGCATAAACATTCAGAAAAAATCAAAAAATCAAAAACCAAAGCACATATAGTCTTCTTATGTCATATAGTAAGAATTGAAGTTGATAAACAAGGTCTAGACATATTCAAACCAGACAAATCGTGTATCTACACCTAACCCTAAACTATATCTAATGAAGTCAAGCATGATGAGAAATGGTTTTGGGTTTCAAACATGGAAATTTCAAAAACCTCCCAAAAGCTTCATTTTAGAGTGACTAAGAAGGATCGAGGCTTACCTTTTCATTTTCATGTTTTAAAATTATTTAAATCCTGGTCAAAACTAGGATTTGATCAAGATTCAAATGGGTATAAAATAAAATAAAAAACGCACCTAGCCTTTTTCTGTCATATAATGATCATTCAAGTTGATAAACATGGTCTAGACATATTCAAACTAGAAAATCGTGTATCTACCCTGTCCCTGGCTAACCCTAAACTCTGTCTTATGAAGTCAAGCATGAAGAGAAGTGGTTTTGGGTTTCAGACATGGAAATTTTGAAAACCTCCCAAAAACTTCATCTTAGAGTGACAAAGAAGGATCCAAGCTTACCTTTTCATTTTCATGTTTTAAGCTTGTTTAAATATTGGTCAAGCCTAGGATTTGACCAAGATTCAAATGGGCATAAAAATTCTGGAAAAATAAAAAAAAACCAAAGCACATAGTCTTCTTACGTCATATATATCTATAGTAAGCATATTCAAGTAGATAAACAAGGTATAGACATATTCAAAACAGACAAATCCTGTATCTACCCCCTAACCCTAAACTCGGTCTTATGATGCCTAGCATGAAGAGAAGTCGTTTTGGGTTTCAAACGTTTAAGCCAAAAGCCCCATTTCATATATTTCAAATTTGGTTCAAATTTGAAAGACATACAAGTTATAGCACACATAGTGCATACATGTTCACACATACTGCACTAGATGCTAATTAACCCTATAGTTTGAGGCCATTTGGATGAGGTCGAAAAAAATCTTGGATTAGAAATGGGGTTGTTCGAACCCCGTAGTTGGATTTTTTATGAACTTGATCTGTAGTACTGGGCAAAACCCTAGTTTAACGTATTTAATTATAGATTCGTAGGTTGATTTTTCTACCTTTTTATTATTATTACTATGCAGCACATGTGTGTTTGCCCGTCGAGTGAAACTCGGAGGAAGAGGGATCACTCGGAAGGAGAGAAGAAGGGAGAGCATTATGGTGTCTCCCCTTTTTCGGGTGATGATGTTGACTTTTGTGCAGGGTTTGTCAGTGAGCAGGAGGTGCGAGCGAGCGAGTCGAGCGAGGCCGAGAATGAGAGAGATTTGTTTTTTTTGTGAGAGGGACAACCGAAGGATCCAGAAGGACCCACAGACTTCCAAAACGCATCCTGATGCGTCTTCTCTTGACAAAGAAGATGGCTTGGAGTTTGCGTACCTACTGCACTTGACTTGTGCTCACTGAAGTGTGGGACCTCACGCATGGGCACCACACGTAAGTGACAGACCTGTTGGTGTAAAAACTCGGTTGATTATTATAGTGCATTAGAACAAAGTTTCCTATGGATTCAACGGTAGGAAATCCAAGTTAACTCATTTACATGACATTAATTTTTCCATGAAGCAAAGTTAACACATCTATCAATTGGTACATTTTGGAGTGACTAAGAAGGATCCATGCTTATTCGTTTTCACGTGTTAAATTTGTTTAAATCTTGCTCAAACCTAGGATTTCACCAAGATTGAAATGGGCATGAAAATTCAAAAAAAAATGAAATACCAATGCACATAGTCTTCTTCTGTCATATAGTAAGCATTCAAGATGATAAACAAGGTCTAGACATATTCAAACCAGGCAAATCATGTATCTACTCCCTAACGACCCTAAACTCCGTCTTATGAAGTAAGGCATGAAGAGAAGTGGTTTTGGGTTTCAAACATGCAAATTTCAAAAACCTCCCAAAAGCTTCATTTTAGAGTGACTAAGAAGGATCGAGGCTTACCTTTTCATTTTCATGTTTTAAACTTGTTTAAATCTTGGTCAAACCTAGCTAGTATTTGACCAATATTCAAATGGGCATAAAATTCAAAAAAATCAGAAAAATGAAAAACCAAAGCACATAGCCTTCTTATGTCATATAGTAAGAATTCAAGTTGATAAACAAGGTCTAGACATATTCAAACTAGACAAATCATGTATCTACCCCTAACACTCTAAACTCTGTCTTATGAAGTCAATTAAGCATGAAGAGAAGTGGTTTTGGGTTTCAAACATGGAAATTTCAAAAACCTCCCAAAAGCTTCATTTTAGAGTGACTAAGAAGGATCCATGCTTACCTTTTAATTTTCAGATTTTAAACTTGTTTAAATCTTTGTGAAACCTAGGATTTGACCAAGATTCAAATGGGCATAAAAATTCAGGAAAAAACCAAAAGATTGATAAACCAAAGCACATAGCATTCTTATGTCATATAGTAAGCATTCAAGTTGATAAATAAGGTCTAGACATATTCAAACTAGAAAATCATGTATATATCTGCCCCTAACCTTAAACTCTGTCTTATGAAGTCAATCATGAAGAGAAGTGGTTTTGGGTTTCAAACATGAAAATTTCAAGAACATCCCAAAAGTCGCTTCATTTTAGAGTGACTAAGAAGGATCCAGGCTTACCTTTTCGTTTTCATATTTTATACTTGTTTAAATCCAGGTCAAACATAGGATTTGACCAAGATTCAAATGGGCATAAAATAAAATAAAATAGAAGAATGAAAAACAAAAGCACATAGTCTTCTTATGTCATATAGTAAGCTTTCAAGTTGATAAACAAGGTTTAGACATGTTCAAACCAGACAAATCATGTATCTAGCCCCTAACCATAAACTCGGTCGATCTTATGAAGTCTAGCATGAAGAGAAGTCGTATTGGTTTCAAACATGAAAATTTCAAGAACCTCCCAAAATCTTCAAATGGGCATAAAATTCAAAAAACCGGAAAAATGAAAAACCAAAGCACATAGCCTTCTTATGTCATATAGTAAGCATTCAAGTTGATAAACAAGCATGTCTAGACATATTCAAACCCGACAAATCATGTATCTACCCCTAACCCTAAACTCTGCATGTCTTATGAAGTCAACCATGAAGAGAAGTGGTTTTGGGTTTCAAACATTGAGATTTCAAGAACCCCCCAAAAGCTTCATTTTAGAATGACTAAGAAGGATCCAGGCTTACCTTTTCATTTTCATGTTATAGACTTGTTTAAATCTTGGTCAAACCTAGGATTTGACCAAGATTCAAATGGGCATAAACATTCAGAAAAAATCAAAAAATCAAAAACCAAAGCACATATAGTCTTCTTATGTCATATAGTAAGAATTGAAGTTGATAAACAAGGTCTAGACATATTCAAACCAGACAAATCGTGTATCTACACCTAACCCTAAACTATATCTAATGAAGTCAAGCATGATGAGAAATGGTTTTGGGTTTCAAACATTGAGATTTCAAGAACCCCCCAAAAGCTTCATTTTAGAATGACTAAGAAGGATCCAGGCTTACCTTTTCATTTTCATGTTATAGACTTGTTTAAATCTTGGTCAAACCTAGGATTTGACCAAGATTCAAATGGGCATAAACATTCAAAAAAATCAAAAAATCAAAAACCAAAGCACATATAGTCTTCTTATGTCATATAGTAAGAATTGAAGCTGATAAACAAGGTCTAGACATATTCAAACCAGACAAATCGTGTATCTACACCTAACCCTAAACTATATCTAATGAAGTCAAGCATGATGAGAAATGGTTTTGGGTTTCAAACATGGAAATTTCAAAAACCTCCCAAAAGCTTCATTTTAGAGTGACTAAGAAGGATCCAGGCTTACCTTTTCATTTTCATGTTTTAAAATTATTTAAATCCTGGTCAAAACTAGGATTTGATCAAGATTCAAATGGGTATAAAATAAAATAAAAAACGCACCTAGCCTTTTTCTGTCATATAATGATCATTCAAGTTGATAAACATGGTCTAGACATATTCAAACTAGAAAATCGTGTATCTACCCTGTCCCTGGCTAACCCTAAACTCTGTCTTATGAAGTCAAGCATGAAGAGAAGTGGTTTTGGGTTTCAGACATGGAAATTTTGAAAACCTCCCAAAAACTTCATCTTAGAGTGACAAAGAAGGATCCAAGCTTACCTTTTCATTTTCATGTTTTAAGCTTGTTTAAATATTGGTCAAGCCTAGGATTTGACCAAGATTCAAATGGGCATAAAAATTCTGGAAAAATAAAAAAAAACCAAAGCACATAGTCTTCTTACGTCATATATATCTATAGTAAGCATATTCAAGTAGATAAACAAGGTATAGACATATTCAAAACAGACAAATCCTGTATCTACCCCCTAACCCTAAACTCGGTCTTATGATGCCTAGCATGAAGAGAAGTCGTTTTGGGTTTCAAACGTTTAAGCCAAAAGCCCCATTTCATATATTTCAAATTTGGTTCAAATTTGAAAGACATACAAGTTATAGCACACATAGTGCATACATGTTCACACATACTGCACTAGATGCTAATTAACCCTATAGTTTGAGGCCATTTGGATGAGGTCGAAAAAATCTTGGATTAGAAATGGGGTTGTTCGAACCCCGTAGTTGGATTTTTTATGAACTTGATCTGTAGTACTGGGCAAAACCCTAGTTTAACGTATTTAATTATAGATTCGTAGGTTGATTTTTCTACCTTTTTATTATTATTACTATGCAGCACATGTGTGTTTGCCCGTCGAGTGAAACTCGGAGGAAGAGGGATCACTCGGAAGGAGAGAAGAAGGGAGAGCATTATGGTGTCTCCCCTTTTTCGGGTGATGATGTTGACTTTTGTGCAGGGTTTGTCAGTGAGCAGGAGGTGCGAGCGAGCGAGTCGAGCGAGGCCGAGAATGAGAGAGATTTGTTTTTGTGAGAGGGACAACCGAAGGATCCAGAAGGACCCACAGACTTCCAAACGCATCCTGATGCGTCTTCTCTTGACAAAGAAGATGGCTTGGAGTTTGCGTACCTACTGCACTTGACTTGTGCTCACTGAAGTGTGGGACCTCACGCATGGGCACCACACGTAAGTGACAGACCTGTTGGTGTAAAAACTCGGTTGATTATTATAGTGCATTAGAACAAAGTTTCCTATGGATTCAACGGTAGGAAATCCAAGTTAACTCATTTACATGACATTAATTTTTCCATGAAGCAAAGTTAACACATCTATCAATTGGTACATTTTGGAGTGACTAAGAAGGATCCATGCTTATTCGTTTTCACGTGTTAAATTTGTTTAAATCTTGCTCAAACCTAGGATTTCACCAAGATTGAAATGGGCATGAAAATTCAAAAAAAAATGAAATACCAATGCACATAGTCTTCTTCTGTCATATAGTAAGCATTCAAGATGATAAACAAGGTCTAGACATATTCAAACCAGGCAAATCATGTATCTACTCCCTAACGACCCTAAACTCCGTCTTATGAAGTAAGGCATGAAGAGAAGTGGTTTTGGGTTTCAAACATGCAAATTTCAAAAACCTCCCAAAAGCTTCATTTTAGAGTGACTAAGAAGGATCGAGGCTTACCTTTTCATTTTCATGTTTTAAACTTGTTTAAATCTTGGTCAAACCTAGCTAGTATTTGACCAATATTCAAATGGGCATAAAATTCAAAAAAAATCAGAAAAATGAAAAACCAAAGCACATAGCCTTCTTATGTCATATAGTAAGAATTCAAGTTGATAAACAAGGTCTAGACATATTCAAACTAGACAAATCATGTATCTACCCCTTACACTCTAAACTCTGTCTTATGAAGTCAATTAAGCATGAAGAGAAGTGGTTTTGGGTTTCAAACATGGAAATTTCAAAAACCTCCCAAAAGCTTCATTTTAGAGTGACTAAGAAGGATCCATGCTTACCTTTTAATTTTCAGATTTTAAACTTGTTTAAATATTTGTGAAACCTAGGATTTGACCAAGATTCAAATGGGCATAAAAATTCAGGAAAAAACCAAAAGATTGATAAACCAAAGCACATAGCATTCTTATGTCATATAGTAAGCATTCAAGTTGATAAATAAGGTCTAGACATATTCAAACTAGAAAATCATGTATATATCTGCCCCTAACCTTAAACTCTGTCTTATGAAGTCAATCATGAAGAGAAGTGGTTTTGGGTTTCAAACATGAAAATTTCAAGAACATCCCAAAAGTCGCTTCATTTTAGAGTGACTAAGAAGGATCCAGGCTTACCTTTTCGTTTTCATATTTTATACTTGTTTAAATCCAGGTCAAACATAGGATTTGACCAAGATTCAAATGGGCATAAAATAAAAAAATAGAAGAATGAAAAACAAAAGCACATAGTCTTCTTATGTCATATAGTAAGCTTTCAAGTTGATAAACAAGGTTTAGACATGTTCAAACCAGACAAATCATGTATCTAGCCCCTAACCATAAACTCGGTCGATCTTATGAAGTCTAGCATGAAGAGAAGTCGTATTGGTTTCAAACATGAAAATTTCAAGAACCTCCCAAAATCTTCAAATGGGCATAAAATTCAAAAAACCGGAAAAATGAAAAACCAAAGCACATAGCCTTCTTATGTCATATAGTAAGCATTCAAGTTGATAAACAAGCATGTCTAGACATATTCAAACCCGACAAATCATGTATCTACCCCTAACCCTAAACTCTGCATGTCTTATGAAGTCAACCATGAAGAGAAGTGGTTTTGGGTTTCAAACATTGAGATTTCAAGAACCCCCCAAAAGCTTCATTTTAGAATGACTAAGAAGGATCCAGGCTTACCTTTTCATTTTCATGTTATAGACTTGTTTAAATCTTGGTCAAACCTAGGATTTGACCAAGATTCAAATGGGCATAAACATTCAGAAAAAATCAAAAAATCAAAAACCAAAGCACATATAGTCTTCTTATGTCATATAGTAAGAATTGAAGTTGATAAACAAGGTCTAGACATATTCAAACCAGACAAATCGTGTATCTACACCTAACCCTAAACTATATCTAATGAAGTCAAGCATGATGAGAAATGGTTTTGGGTTTCAAACATTGAGATTTCAAGAACCCCCCAAAAGCTTCATTTTAGAATGACTAAGAAGGATCCAGGCTTACCTTTTCATTTTCATGTTATAGACTTGTTTAAATCTTGGTCAAACCTAGGATTTGACCAAGATTCAAATGGGCATAAACATTCAGAAAAAATCAAAAAATCAAAAACCAAAGCACATATAGTCTTCTTATGTCATATAGTAAGAATTGAAGCTGATAAACAAGGTCTAGACATATTCAAACCAGACAAATCGTGTATCTACACCTAACCCTAAACTATATCTAATGAAGTCAAGCATGATGAGAAATGGTTTTGGGTTTCAAACATGGAAATTTCAAAAACCTCCCAAAAGCTTCATTTTAGAGTGACTAAGAAGGATCCAGGCTTACCTTTTCATTTTCATGTTTTAAAATTATTTAAATCCTGGTCAAAACTAGGATTTGATCAAGATTCAAATGGGTATAAAATAAAATAAAAAACGCACCTAGCCTTTTTCTGTCATATAATGATCATTCAAGTTGATAAACATGGTCTAGACATATTCAAACTAGAAAATCGTGTATCTACCCTGTCCCTGGCTAACCCTAAACTCTGTCTTATGAAGTCAAGCATGAAGAGAAGTGGTTTTGGGTTTCAGACATGGAAATTTTGAAAACCTCCCAAAAACTTCATCTTAGAGTGACAAAGAAGGATCCAAGCTTACCTTTTCATTTTCATGTTTTAAGCTTGTTTAAATATTGGTCAAGCCTAGGATTTGACCAAGATTCAAATGGGCATAAAAATTCTGGAAAAATAAAAAAAAATAAAAACCAAAGCACATAGTCTTCTTACGTCATATATATCTATAGTAAGCATATTCAAGTAGATAAACAAGGTATAGACATATTCAAAACAGACAAATCATGTATCTACCCCCTAACCCTAAACTCGGTCTTATGATGCCTAGCATGAAGAGAAGTCGTTTTGGGTTTCAAACGTTTAAGCCAAAAGCCCCATTTCATATATTTCAAATTTGGTTCAAATTTGAAAGACATACAAGTTATAGCACACATAGTGCATACATGTTCACACATACTGCACTAGATGCTAATTAACCCTATAGTTTGAGGCCATTTGGATGAGGTCGAAAAAATCTTGGATTAGAAATGGGGTTGTTCGAACCCCGTAGTTGGATTTTTTATGAACTTGATCTGTAGTACTGGGCAAAACCCTAGTTTAACGTATTTAATTATAGATTCGTAGGTTGATTTTTCTACCTTTTTATTATTATTACTATGCAGCACATGTGTGTTTGCCCGTCGAGTGAAACTCGGAGGAAGAGGGATCACTCGGAAGGAGAGAAGAAGGGAGAGCATTATGGTGTCTCCCCTTTTTCGGGTGATGATGTTGACTTTTGTGCAGGGTTTGTCAGTGAGCAGGAGGTGCGAGCGAGCGAGTCGAGCGAGGCCGAGAATGAGAGAGATTTGTTTTTTTTGTGAGAGGGACAACCGAAGGATCCAGAAGGACCCACAGACTTCCAAAACGCATCCTGATGCGTCTTCTCTTGACAAAGAAGATGGCTTGGAGTTTGCGTACCTACTGCACTTGACTTGTGCTCACTGAAGTGTGGGACCTCACGCATGGGCACCACACGTAAGTGACAGACATGTTGGTGTAAAAACTCGGTTGATTATTATAGTGCATTAGAACAAAGTTTCCTATGGATTCAACGGTAGGAAATCCAAGTTAACTCATTTACATGACATTAATTTTTCCATGAAGCAAAGTTAACACATCTATCAATTGGTACATTTTGGAGTGACTAAGAAGGATCCATGCTTATTCGTTTTCACGTGTTAAATTTGTTTAAATCTTGCTCAAACCTAGGATTTCACCAAGATTGAAATGGGCATGAAAATTCAAAAAAAAATGAAATACCAATGCACATAGTCTTCTTATGTCATATAGTAAGCATTCAAGATGATAAACAAGGTCTAGACATATTCAAACCAGGCAAATCATGTATCTACTCCCTAACGACCCTAAACTCCGTCTTATGAAGTAAGGCATGAAGAGAAGTGGTTCAAACATGCAAATCAAAAACCTCCCAAAAGCAAAAGCTTGATTTTAAGAAGTCTAAGAAGGATCGACCTTTTCATTTTCATGTTTTAAACTTGTTTAAATCTTGGTCTAGTATTTGACCAAGATTCAAATGGGCATAAAATTCAAAAAAATCAGAAAAATGAAAAACCAAAGCACATAGCCTTCTTATGTCATATAGTAAGAATTCAAGTTGATAAACAAGGTCTAGACGTATTCAAACTAGACAAATCATGTATCTACCCCTAACACTCTAAACTCTGTCTTATGAAGTCAATTAAGCATGAAGAGAAGTGGTTTTGGGTTTCAAACATGGAAATTTCAAAAACCTCCCAAAAGCTTCATTTTAGAGTGACTAAGAAGGATCCATGCTTACCTTTTAATTTTCAGATTTTAAACTTGTTTAAATCTTTGTGAAACCTAGGATTTGACCAAGATTCAAATGGGCATAAAAATTCAGGAAAAAACCAAAAGATTGATAAACCAAAGCACATAGCATTCTTATGTCATATAGTAAGCATTCAAGTTGATAAATAAGGTCTAGACATATTCAAACTAGAAAATCATGTATATATCTGCCCCTAACCTAAACTCTGTCTTATGAAGTCAATCATGAAGAGAAGTGGTTTTGGGTTTCAAACATGAAAATTTCAAGAACATCCCAAAAGCCGCTTCATTTTAGAGTGACTAAGAAGGATCCAGGCTTACCTTTTCGTTTTCATATTTTATACTTGTTTAAATCCAGGTCAAACATAGGATTTGACCAAGATTCAAATGGGCATAAAATTAAAAAAATAGAAGAATGAAAAACAAAAGCACATAGTCTTCTTATGTCATATAGTAAGCTTTCAAGTTGATAAACAAGGTTTAGACATGTTCAAACCAGACAAATCATGTATCTACCCCCTAACCATAAACTCGGTCGATCTTATGAAGTCTAGCATGAAGAGAAGTCGTATTGGTTTCAAACATGAAAATTTCAAGAACCTCCCAAAATCTTCAAATGGGCATAAAATTCAAAAAACCGGAAAAATGAAAAACCAAAGCACATAGCCTTCTTATGTCATATAGTAAGCATTCAAGTTGATAAACAAGCATGTCTAGACATATTCAAACCCGACAAATCATGTATCTACCCCTAACCCTAAACTCTGCATGTCTTATGAAGTCAACCATGAAGAGAAGTGGTTTTGGGTTTCAAACATTGAGATTTCAAGAACCCCCCAAAAGCTTCATTTTAGAATGACTAAGAAGGATCCAGGCTTACCTTTTCATTTTCATGTTATAGACTTGTTTAAATCTTGGTCAAACCTAGGATTTGACCAAGATTCAAATGGGCATAAACATTCAAAAAAATCAAAAAATCAAAAACCAAAGCACATATAGTCTTCTTATGTCATATAGTAAGAATTGAAGTTGATAAACAAGGTCTAGACATATTCAAACCAGACAAATCGTGTATCTACACCTAACCCTAAACTATATCTAATGAAGTCAAGCATGATGAGAAATGGTTTTGGGTTTCAAACATTGAGATTTCAAGAACCCCCCAAAAGCTTCATTTTAGAATGACTAAGAAGGATCCAGGCTTACCTTTTCATTTTCATGTTATAGACTTGTTTAAATCTTGGTCAAACCTAGGATTTGACCAAGATTCAAATGGGCATAAACATTCAGAAAAAATCAAAAAATCAAAAACCAAAGCACATATAGTCTTCTTATGTCATATAGTAAGAATTGAAGCTGATAAACAAGGTCTAGACATATTCAAACCAGACAAATCGTGTATCTACACCTAACCCTAAACTATATCTAATGAAGTCAAGCATGATGAGAAATGGTTTTGGGTTTCAAACATGGAAATTTCAAAAACCTCCCAAAAGCTTCATTTTAGAGTGACTAAGAAGGATCCAGGCTTACCTTTTCATTTTCATGTTTTAAAATTATTTAAATCCTGGTCAAAACTAGGATTTGATCAAGATTCAAATGGGTATAAAATAAAATAAAAAACGCACCTAGCCTTTTTCTGTCATATAATGATCATTCAAGTTGATAAACATGGTCTAGACATATTCAAACTAGAAAATCGTGTATCTACCCTGTCCCTGGCTAACCCTAAACTCTGTCTTATGAAGTCAAGCATGAAGAGAAGTGGTTTTGGGTTTCAGACATGGAAATTTTGAAAACCTCCCAAAAACTTCATCTTAGAGTGACAAAGAAGGATCCAAGCTTACCTTTTCATTTTCATGTTTTAAGCTTGTTTAAATATTGGTCAAGCCTAGGATTTGACCAAGATTCAAATGGGCATAAAAATTCTGGAAAAATAAAAAAAAACCAAAGCACATAGTCTTCTTACGTCATATATATCTATAGTAAGCATATTCAAGTAGATAAACAAGGTATAGACATATTCAAAACAGACAAATCCTGTATCTACCCCCTAACCCTAAACTCGGTCTTATGATGCCTAGCATGAAGAGAAGTCGTTTTGGGTTTCAAACGTTTAAGCCAAAAGCCCCATTTCATATATTTCAAATTTGGTTCAAATTTGAAAGACATACAAGTTATAGCACACATAGTGCATACATGTTCACACATACTGCACTAGATGCTAATTAACCCTATAGTTTGAGGCCATTTGGATGAGGTCGAAAAAAATCTTGGATTAGAAATGGGGTTGTTCGAACCCCGTAGTTGGATTTTTTATGAACTTGATCTGTAGTACTGGGCAAAACCCTAGTTTAACGTATTTAATTATAGATTCGTAGGTTGATTTTTCTACCTTTTTATTATTATTACTATGCAGCACATGTGTGTTTGCCCGTCGAGTGAAACTCGGAGGAAGAGGGATCACTCGGAAGGAGAGAAGAAGGGAGAGCATTATGGTGTCTCCCCTTTTTCGGGTGATGATGTTGACTTTTGTGCAGGGTTTGTCAGTGAGCAGGAGGTGCGAGCGAGCGAGTCGAGCGAGGCCGAGAATGAGAGAGATTTGTTTTTTTGTGAGAGGGACAACCGAAGGATCCAGAAGGACCCACAGACTTCCAAAACGCATCCTGATGCGTCTTCTCTTGACAAAGAAGATGGCTTGGAGTTTGCGTACCTACTGCACTTGACTTGTGCTCACTGAAGTGTGGGACCTCACGCATGGGCACCACACGTAAGTGACAGACCTGTTGGTGTAAAAACTCGGTTGATTATTATAGTGCATTAGAACAAAGTTTCCTATGGATTCAACGGTAGGAAATCCAAGTTAACTCATTTACATGACATTAATTTTTCCATGAAGCAAAGTTAACACATCTATCAATTGGTACATTTTGGAGTGACTAAGAAGGATCCATGCTTATTCGTTTTCACGTGTTAAATTTGTTTAAATCTTGCTCAAACCTAGGATTTCACCAAGATTGAAATGGGCATGAAAATTCAAAAAAAAATGAAATACCAATGCACATAGTCTTCTTCTGTCATATAGTAAGCATTCAAGATGATAAACAAGGTCTAGACATATTCAAACCAGGCAAATCATGTATCTACTCCCTAACGACCCTAAACTCCGTCTTATGAAGTAAGGCATGAAGAGAAGTGGTTTTGGGTTTCAAACATGCAAATTTCAAAAACCTCCCAAAAGCTTCATTTTAGAGTGACTAAGAAGGATCGAGGCTTACCTTTTCATTTTCATGTTTTAAACTTGTTTAAATCTTGGTCAAACCTAGCTAGTATTTGACCAATATTCAAATGGGCATAAAATTCAAAAAAAATCAGAAAAATGAAAAACCAAAGCACATAGCCTTCTTATGTCATATAGTAAGAATTCAAGTTGATAAACAAGGTATAGACATATTCAAACTAGACAAATCATGTATCTACCCCTTACACTCTAAACTCTGTCTTATGAAGTCAATTAAGCATGAAGAGAAGTGGTTTTGGGTTTCAAACATGGAAATTTCAAAAACCTCCCAAAAGCTTCATTTTAGAGTGACTAAGAAGGATCCATGCTTACCTTTTAATTTTCAGATTTTAAACTTGTTTAAATCTTTGTGAAACCTAGGATTTGACCAAGATTCAAATGGGCATAAAAATTCAGGAAAAAACCAAAAGATTGATAAACCAAAGCACATAGCATTCTTATGTCATATAGTAAGCATTCAAGTTGATAAATAAGGTCTAGACATATTCAAACTAGAAAATCATGTATATATCTGCCCCTAACTTAAACTCTGTCTTATGAAGTCAATCATGAAGAGAAGTGGTTTTGGGTTTCAAACATGAAAATTTCAAGAACATCCCAAAAGCCGCTTCATTTTAGAGTGACTAAGAAGGATCCAGGCTTACCTTTTC
Source organism: Lolium multiflorum (assembly GCA_030979885.1). Classification (NCBI taxonomy): domain Eukaryota; kingdom Viridiplantae; phylum Streptophyta; class Magnoliopsida; order Poales; family Poaceae; genus Lolium; species Lolium multiflorum. The sequence continues at coordinate 26,047 of JAUUTY010001014.1, read as the reverse complement.
GTTTTCATATTTTATACTTGTTTAAATCCAGGTCAAACATAGGATTTGACCAAGATTCAAATGGGCATAAAATAAAAAAATAGAAGAATGAAAAACAAAAGCACATAGTCTTCTTATGTCATATAGTAAGCTTTCAAGTTGATAAACAAGGTTTAGACATGTTCAAACCAGACAAATCATGTATCTACCCCCTAACCATAAACTCGGTCGATCTTATGAAGTCTAGCATGAAGAGAAGTCGTATTGGTTTCAAACATGAAAATTTCAAGAACCTCCCAAAATCTTCAAATGGGCATAAAATTCAAAAAACCGGAAAAATGAAAAACCAAAGCACATAGCCTTCTTATGTCATATAGTAAGCATTCAAGTTGATAAACAAGCATGTCTAGACATATTCAAACCCGACAAATCATGTATCTACCCCTAACCCTAAACTCTGCATGTCTTATGAAGTCAACCATGAAGAGAAGTGGTTTTGGGTTTCAAACATTGAGATTTCAAGAACCCCCCAAAAGCTTCATTTTAGAATGACTAAGAAGGATCCAGGCTTACCTTTTCATTTTCATGTTATAGACTTGTTTAAATCTTGGTCAAACCTAGGATTTGACCAAGATTCAAATGGGCATAAACATTCAGAAAAAATCAAAAAATCAAAAACCAAAGCACATATAGTCTTCTTATGTCATATAGTAAGAATTGAAGTTGATAAACAAGGTCTAGACATATTCAAACCAGACAAATCGTGTATCTACACCTAACCCTAAACTATATCTAATGAAGTCAAGCATGATGAGAAATGGTTTTGGGTTTCAAACATTGAGATTTCAAGAACCCCCCAAAAGCTTCATTTTAGAATGACTAAGAAGGATCCAGGCTTACCTTTTCATTTTCATGTTATAGACTTGTTTAAATCTTGGTCAAACCTAGGATTTGACCAAGATTCAAATGGGCATAAACATTCAAAAAAATCAAAAAATCAAAAACCAAAGCACATATAGTCTTCTTATGTCATATAGTAAGAATTGAAGCTGATAAACAAGGTCTAGACATATTCAAACCAGACAAATCGTGTATCTACACCTAACCCTAAACTATATCTAATGAAGTCAAGCATGATGAGAAATGGTTTTGGGTTTCAAACATGGAAATTTCAAAAACCTCCCAAAAGCTTCATTTTAGAGTGACTAAGAAGGATCCAGGCTTACCTTTTCATTTTCATGTTTTAAAATTATTTAAATCCTGGTCAAAACTAGGATTTGATCAAGATTCAAATGGGTATAAAATAAAATAAAAAACGCACCTAGCCTTTTTCTGTCATATAATGATCATTCAAGTTGATAAACATGGTCTAGACATATTCAAACTAGAAAATCGTGTATCTACCCTGTCCCTGGCTAACCCTAAACTCTGTCTTATGAAGTCAAGCATGAAGAGAAGTGGTTTTGGGTTTCAGACATGGAAATTTTGAAAACCTCCCAAAAACTTCATCTTAGAGTGACAAAGAAGGATCCAAGCTTACCTTTTCATTTTCATGTTTTAAGCTTGTTTAAATATTGGTCAAGCCTAGGATTTGACCAAGATTCAAATGGGCATAAAAATTCTGGAAAAATAAAAAAAATAAAAACCAAAGCACATAGTCTTCTTACGTCATATATATCTATAGTAAGCATATTCAAGTAGATAAACAAGGTATAGACATATTCAAAACAGACAAATCCTGTATCTACCCCCTAACCCTAAACTCGGTCTTATGATGCCTAGCATGAAGAGAAGTCGTTTTGGGTTTCAAACGTTTAAGCCAAAAGCCCCATTTCATATATTTCAAATTTGGTTCAAATTTGAAAGACATACAAGTTATAGCACACATAGTGCATACATGTTCACACATACTGCACTAGATGCTAATTAACCCTATAGTTTGAGGCCATTTGGATGAGGTCGAAAAAAATCTTGGATTAGAAATGGGGTTGTTCGAACCCCGTAGTTGGATTTTTTATGAACTTGATCTGTAGTACTGGGCAAAACCCTAGTTTAACGTATTTAATTATAGATTCGTAGGTTGATTTTTCTACCTTTTTATTATTATTACTATGCAGCACATGTGTGTTTGCCCGTCGAGTGAAACTCGGAGGAAGAGGGATCACTCGGAAGGAGAGAAGAAGGGAGAGCATTATGGTGTCTCCCCTTTTTCGGGTGATGATGTTGACTTTTGTGCAGGGTTTGTCAGTGAGCAGGAGGTGCGAGCGAGCGAGTCGAGCGAGGCCGAGAATGAGAGAGATTTGTTTTTTTTGTGAGAGGGACAACCGAAGGATCCAGAAGGACCCACAGACTTCCAAAACGCATCCTGATGCGTCTTCTCTTGACAAAGAAGATGGCTTGGAGTTTGCGTACCTACTGCACTTGACTTGTGCTCACTGAAGTGTGGGACCTCACGCATGGGCACCACACGTAAGTGACAGACATGTTGGTGTAAAAACTCGGTTGATTATTATAGTGCATTAGAACAAAGTTTCCTATGGATTCAACGGTAGGAAATCCAAGTTAACTCATTTACATGACATTAATTTTTCCATGAAGCAAAGTTAACACATCTATCAATTGGTACATTTTGGAGTGACTAAGAAGGATCCATGCTTATTCGTTTTCACGTGTTAAATTTGTTTAAATCTTGCTCAAACCTAGGATTTCACCAAGATTGAAATGGGCATGAAAATTCAAAAAAAAATGAAATACCAATGCACATAGTCTTCTTATGTCATATAGTAAGCATTCAAGATGATAAACAAGGTCTAGACATATTCAAACCAGGCAAATCATGTATCTACTCCCTAACGACCCTAAACTCCGTCTTATGAAGTAAGGCATGAAGAGAAGTGGTTTTGGGTTTCAAACATGCAAATTTCAAAAACCTCCCAAAAGCTTCATTTTAGAGTGACTAAGAAGGATCGAGGCTTACCTTTTCATTTTCATGTTTTAAACTTGTTTAAATCTTGGTCAAACCTAGCTAGTATTTGACCAAGATTCAAATGGGCATAAAATTCAAAAAAATCAGAAAAATGAAAAACCAAAGCACATAGCCTTCTTATGTCATATAGTAAGAATTCAAGTTGATAAACAAGGTCTAGACGTATTCAAACTAGACAAATCATGTATCTACCCCTAACACTCTAAACTCTGTCTTATGAAGTCAATTAAGCATGAAGAGAAGTGGTTTTGGGTTTCAAACATGGAAATTTCAAAAACCTCCCAAAAGCTTCATTTTAGAGTGACTAAGAAGGATCCATGCTTACCTTTTAATTTTCAGATTTTAAACTTGTTTAAATCTTTGTGAAACCTAGGATTTGACCAAGATTCAAATGGGCATAAAAATTCAGGAAAAAACCAAAAGATTGATAAACCAAAGCACATAGCATTCTTATGTCATATAGTAAGCATTCAAGTTGATAAATAAGGTCTAGACATATTCAAACTAGAAAATCATGTATATATCTGCCCCTAACCTTAAACTCTGTCTTATGAAGTCAATCATGAAGAGAAGTGGTTTTGGGTTTCAAACATGAAAATTTCAAGAACATCCCAAAAGCCGCTTCATTTTAGAGTGACTAAGAAGGATCCAGGCTTACCTTTTCGTTTTCATATTTTATACTTGTTTAAATCCAGGTCAAACATAGGATTTGACCAAGATTCAAATGGGCATAAAATTAAAAAAATAGAAGAATGAAAAACAAAAGCACATAGTCTTCTTATGTCATATAGTAAGCTTTCAAGTTGATAAACAAGGTTTAGACATGTTCAAACCAGACAAATCATGTATCTACCCCCTAACCATAAACTCGGTCGATCTTATGAAGTCTAGCATGAAGAGAAGTCGTATTGGTTTCAAACATGAAAATTTCAAGAACCTCCCAAAATCTTCAAATGGGCATAAAATTCAAAAAACCGGAAAAATGAAAAACCAAAGCACATAGCCTTCTTATGTCATATAGTAAGCATTCAAGTTGATAAACAAGCATGTCTAGACATATTCAAACCCGACAAATCATGTATCTACCCCTAACCCTAAACTCTGCATGTCTTATGAAGTCAACCATGAAGAGAAGTGGTTTTGGGTTTCAAACATTGAGATTTCAAGAACCCCCCAAAAGCTTCATTTTAGAATGACTAAGAAGGATCCAGGCTTACCTTTTCATTTTCATGTTATAGACTTGTTTAAATCTTGGTCAAACCTAGGATTTGACCAAGATTCAAATGGGCATAAACATTCAGAAAAAATCAAAAAATCAAAAACCAAAGCACATATAGTCTTCTTATGTCATATAGTAAGAATTGAAGTTGATAAACAAGGTCTAGACATATTCAAACCAGACAAATCGTGTATCTACACCTAACCCTAAACTATATCTAATGAAGTCAAGCATGATGAGAAATGGTTTTGGGTTTCAAACATTGAGATTTCAAGAACCCCCCAAAAGCTTCATTTTAGAATGACTAAGAAGGATCCAGGCTTACCTTTTCATTTTCATGTTATAGACTTGTTTAAATCTTGGTCAAACCTAGGATTTGACCAAGATTCAAATGGGCATAAACATTCAGAAAAAATCAAAAAATCAAAAACCAAAGCACATATAGTCTTCTTATGTCATATAGTAAGAATTGAAGTTGATAAACAAGGTCTAGACATATTCAAACCAGACAAATCGTGTATCTACACCTAACCCTAAACTATATCTAATGAAGTCAAGCATGATGAGAAATGGTTTTGGGTTTCAAACATGGAAATTTCAAAAACCTCCCAAAAGCTTCATTTTAGAGTGACTAAGAAGGATCCAGGCTTACCTTTTCATTTTCATGTTTTAAAATTATTTAAATCCTGGTCAAAACTAGGATTTGATCAAGATTCAAATGGGTATAAAATAAAATAAAAAACGCACCTAGCCTTTTTCTGTCATATAATGATCATTCAAGTTGATAAACATGGTCTAGACATATTCAAACTAGAAAATCGTGTATCTACCCTGTCCCTGGCTAACCCTAAACTCTGTCTTATGAAGTCAAGCATGAAGAGAAGTGGTTTTGGGTTTCAGACATGGAAATTTTGAAAACCTCCCAAAAACTTCATCTTAGAGTGACAAAGAAGGATCCAAGCTTACCTTTTCATTTTCATGTTTTAAGCTTGTTTAAATATTGGTCAAGCCTAGGATTTGACCAAGATTCAAATGGGCATAAAAATTCTGGAAAAATAAAAAAAAACCAAAGCACATAGTCTTCTTACGTCATATATATCTATAGTAAGCATATTCAAGTAGATAAACAAGGTATAGACATATTCAAAACAGACAAATCCTGTATCTACCCCCTAACCCTAAACTCGGTCTTATGATGCCTAGCATGAAGAGAAGTCGTTTTGGGTTTCAAACGTTTAAGCCAAAAGCCCCATTTCATATATTTCAAATTTGGTTCAAATTTGAAAGACATACAAGTTATAGCACACATAGTGCATACATGTTCACACATACTGCACTAGATGCTAATTAACCCTATAGTTTGAGGCCATTTGGATGAGGTCGAAAAAATCTTGGATTAGAAATGGGGTTGTTCGAACCCCGTAGTTGGATTTTTTATGAACTTGATCTGTAGTACTGGGCAAAACCCTAGTTTAACGTATTTAATTATAGATTCGTAGGTTGATTTTTCTACCTTTTTATTATTATTACTATGCAACACATGTGTGTTTGCCCGTCGAGTGAAACTCGGAGGAAGAGGGATCACTCGGAAGGAGAGAAGAAGGGAGAGCATTATGGTGTCTCCCCTTTTTCGGGTGATGATGTTGACTTTTGTGCAGGGTTTGTCAGTGAGCAGGAGGTGCGAGCGAGCGAGTCGAGCGAGGCCGAGAATGAGAGAGATTTGTTTTTTTTGTGAGAGGGACAACCGAAGGATCCAGAAGGACCCACAGACTTCCAAAACGCATCCTGATGCGTCTTCTCTTGACAAAGAAGATGGCTTGGAGTTTGCGTACCTACTGCACTTGACTTGTGCTCACTGAAGTGTGGGACCTCACGCATGGGCACCACACGTAAGTGACAGACCTGTTGGTGTAAAAACTCGGTTGATTATTATAGTGCATTAGAACAAAGTTTCCTATGGATTCAACGGTAGGAAATCCAAGTTAACTCATTTACATGACATTAATTTTTCCATGAAGCAAAGTTAACACATCTATCAATTGGTACATTTTGGAGTGACTAAGAAGGATCCATGCTTATTCGTTTTCACGTGTTAAATTTGTTTAAATCTTGCTCAAACCTAGGATTTCACCAAGATTGAAATGGGCATGAAAATTAAAAAAAAATACCAATGCACATAGTCTTCTTCTGTCATATAGTAAGCATTCAAGATGATAAACAAGGTCTAGACATATTCAAACCAGGCAAATCATGTATCTACTCCCTAACGACCCTAAACTCCGTCTTATGAAGTAAGGCATGAAGAGAAGTGGTTTTGGGTTTCAAACATGCAAATTTCAAAAACCTCCCAAAAGCTTCTTGACAAGGATGGGCATTAATATTCAAAAAAACCAGAAAAATGAAAAACCAAAGCACATAGCCTTCTTATGTCATATAGTAAGAATTCAAGTTGATAAACAAGGTCTAGACATATTCAAACTAGACAAATCATGTATCTACCCCTTACACTCTAAACTCTGTCTTATGAAGTCAATTAAGCATGAAGAGAAGTGGTTTTGGGTTTCAAACATGGAAATTTCAAAAACCTCCCAAAAGCTTCATTTTAGAGTGACTAAGAAGGATCCATGCTTACCTTTTAATTTTCAGATTTTAAACTTGTTTAAATCTTTGTGAAACCTAGGATTTGACCAAGATTCAAATGGGCATAAAAAATTCAGGAAAAAACCAAAAGATTGATAAACCAAAGCACATAGCATTCTTATGTCATATAGTAAGCATTCAAGTTGATAAATAAGGTCTAGACATATTCAAACTAGAAAATCATGTATATATCTGCCCCTAACCTTAAACTCTGTCTTATGAAGTCAATCATGAAGAGAAGTGGTTTTGGGTTTCAAACATGAAAATTTCAAGAACATCCCAAAAGCCGCTTCATTTTAGAGTGACTAAGAAGGATCCAGGCTTACCTTTTCGTTTTCATATTTTATACTTGTTTAAATCCAGGTCAAACATAGGATTTGACCAAGATTCAAATGGGCATAAAATAAAAAAAATAGAAGAATGAAAAACAAAAGCACATAGTCTTCTTATGTCATATAGTAAGCTTTCAAGTTGATAAACAAGGTTTAGACATGTTCAAACCAGACAAATCATGTATCTACCCCCTAACCATAAACTCGGTCGATCTTATGAAGTCTAGCATGAAGAGAAGTCGTATTGGTTTCAAACATGAAAATTTCAAGAACCTCCCAAAATCTTCAAATGGGCATAAAATTCAAAAAACCGGAAAAATGAAAAACCAAAGCACATAGCCTTCTTATGTCATATAGTAAGCATTCAAGTTGATAAACAAGCATGTCTAGACATATTCAAACCCGACAAATCATGTATCTACCCCTAACCCTAAACTCTGCATGTCTTATGAAGTCAACCATGAAGAGAAGTGGTTTTGGGTTTCAAACATTGAGATTTCAAGAACCCCCCAAAAGCTTCATTTTAGAATGACTAAGAAGGATCCATGCTTACCTTTTCACTTTCATGTTTTAAACTTGTTTAAATCTTGGTCAAACCTAGGATTTGACCAAGATTCAAATGGGCATATATAAACATTCAGAAAAAACAAAAACCAAAAACCAAAGCACATATATATATAGCCTTCTTATGTCATATATATATATATATAGTAAGCATTCAAGTTGATGAACAAGGTCTAGACATATTCAAAACAGAAAAGGCATGTATCTACCCCTAACCCTTAACTTTGTCTTATGAAGTCAAGCATGAAGAGAAGTGGTTTCGGGTTTCAAACATGGAAATTTCTAAAACTTCCCAAAAGCTTAATTTTAGAGTGACTAGGAAGGATCCAGGCTTACCTTTTCATTTTCATGTTTTAAGTTTGTTTAAATCCTAGTCAAACCTAGGATTTGACCAAGATTCAAATGAGCATAAAAATTCAGAAAAAATCAAAAAAAATGAAAACCCAAAGCACATAGCCTTCTTACGTCATATATATAGTAATTAAGCATTCAAGTTGATAAACAAGGTCTAGACATATTCAAAACATACAAATCATGTACTCCGTATCTACCCCCAACCCTAAACTATGTTTTTGGGGGATTTCTTTGACGAAGTTATAACACCCCCACATTTCACATTGGAATTACTTTCAGTAAATCAGCATAAAGTCGTTTAAATGTGCGAAACTATCTTGAAAGTACTAAAACCGTAAAAGTTGGGAATTGGCACTAAAATATGGCGTAATTTATCTAAAAAATGTAGAGTTGCCAGTTTGACCCGTATCTTATGTACACCATTCACAAAATAAACATATTTTGTCATCTAGAAAATGAAAAAAATATTTTTTATACCGAAAAGTTGAAAAGTCTAGTCATTAACATTGTTGGGAATGGCAAGATGCACCACCATGCCCAATTTGGGCACATTGTAACAAACTGTGCCACAAATATGGCCATAACTATATCATTTGGCTTGCAAACCATGAATCTTCATACACGATAGTCCGCTTTGTGAAGACATTTTGTTTTTCACTACCCTATCACATGTTTCTTATTTTCCCTGTCAACTAACACATACAAGCACACTCCATGCAGAAGGGTTTCATTTTTCAGGTTTTCTTCAGTTTCATTTATTTATTTCAAAACCAGGTCAAAATGTTTTACATGATTATCCTGCAAAGGGGTTGAATATTTCAGTACTATCACTGGTTTCTATATATAGTAAGTAATATGTATATAAAAATTATTTATGGGGACTTGTAGGACCAAGTTATAACATATCTACAATTCAAATTTGAATTACTTTCAATAAATCAGCATAAAGTCATTTAAATGTGCGAAACTAGCTAGAAAGCACTAAAAACCGTAAATTTGGGATTTGTCATTAAAATATGGCGTAATTTATTTAAAAAATGTAGATGCGCCATTTTGACCCATATCTTTTCTACCCCATGCACAAAAAAACATATTTTATCATCTAGAAAATGAAAAACGATTTTTTATACCGAAAACTTGAAAAGTCTAGTCATCAACATTGTTAGAAATGGCAAGATGCACCACCATGCCCAATTAGGGAACACTATAACAAACAATGTTGTCCAGGGATAATCAAACTTGGTAATATGAACTATGAGATTGAACAAAACGTTATATTTGGTTTACCCTTTGAACCTCCTAACTTACCACAACATTGACTTCTTATTTTTATTTACAAATAGATATTTTAATATCCCATTGTTGTGCAATAATATATGTTTTTTATTATCTCAAATCAATTAGCATTTGATTTTAAAAAACTACCATAATAATTCATGAGAAAGCGTTGAACAAGTTTCAGAATGTAATTTTAGACTTGATAGTTGATATGACCAATAATAGACTTAAATTAAATTGGATTTCAAAGTTCAGATTTTATAAGCGAATATAGTTTCATGTTGCAGACTATGTATTAGCTTGAGGGGCACCCCTAGAATAAAGTAGGTCGGTCACTTACGTGTGGTCCCATGCGTGTAGGTCCCACACATCAGTGAGCACAAGTCACGTGCGGTAGGTAGGCAAACTCCCAGCAATCTTCTTTGTTAAGTAAAGACGCGTCGTCAAGACTCTCTCTCTCTCTCTCTCTCTCTCCCTTTTGTCGCTGAAAAAAATGAATATTAGACGGGCGCGTAGCCTGCACTGCAGGTCTACATAACTGAAACCCTGTGTGCCAGTCAACATCACTCACCGAAAAAAGTGAAGCATTTCTTTTCACCATAAATAACAGCGGCCCCGTGAGGCACTGCTCTCCCTTTCTCTTTCTCCTTCCGTGTGATCCCTCTTCCACCTTTTATCCTTTGCACGATCGAAACTCCACTTATTGTTGTCATTGTTGCACAAAACACTCACTTAACCTGTTCTTTTGCACATATCACCAACTCATGTATTTGTTGCACAAAGGTCTAAATCTGTCGCTAAGCTACTTTACTCTAAATCTGATGACCGGGACCTAGAAGGTAGTGATATCCATTGTCATTGTGTAGTGTGTTTTTTAGAACTCTAAAAGAATATGAAAATATTTTAGCAATTGAAATAATATAAATTAACTAATATGGGATCGATAGTCATGAAATATATTTTCTACTATCCGGCCAATATCAAGTGTCATGAAATATATTCATTGTAAACTTAGTGATAATCACTCGAGTTTGATATGAATGGCCTAGCTAGCTATGGGCATCTCCCACTATATATGTTGTCCACACGACCAAGCAACAAGCATCCATGAGGAAAGTTTCTTATGGGTGACTTTCATCTCTGCCGCAAAACACGCGCCGAAATTGTTGGCGCGTCCCATTTTCAAGCTACCCCAAAACCTGCGGTTTGCCCGTCGGCCTATAAACATCGGTCCACAGAGGATATTTCCCTGTAGAGCACAATTCGAACACCACATCTTTCTCATGCTTCTACCAGGCACACTCCCACGACGACGGCCGTGCCCCACCGCCCCTCCTCACCATCACTGCCTTCTCACCGGCCACCGTAGTGACCGACCACGTTTTACCGGCTCCCTTGCTGCCTAGCAAGCCGGATTAGCTTCCTCGACGCCGACGTTCACCGCGCCATATCTCCTCCGGATCTGCTTCCCCGACTCTGTAGTCCACCTCACCGGAGATCGAGATGGGCAAAAAACGCGGCCCCAAAGTCGACCACCCCCAACCAAAGAGTAAATCCGCCCGGGCCTCAGACGAAGGTTGATGAATACTTTACATGTCCGCTTTTGTTATATGCATTTGATTTCTTACACTAGTTTTCGTTGCTTTCTTGCAATGCATTCTTGCTGATATTAGATCAGTGTAGATAGTTGTTTGCCGCGTAGCTATATGAGATCTTAACCTTACATCTGCTGATCGAGAGGAAGATCGAGGTTATGTCCGCTTTCGTTATGCATTTCTTTTCCGAGAATCACTTCTGTGTGATATGTTTTGGGGGTTTGAAGTATGCATTTTACAAAGGTTATGATAGCAGTCAAGCTAGCAGAGCAATTTGTTGATAGTATTAAACTGCCTGTATTTTTTTTATCTCGGAACTCTGCTGATCGTAACCTTACATCTGCTGATGGAGAGGCAGAGCTTATGTCCGCTTTCGTTACGCATTTCTTTTCCAAATATCACTTCTGTGCGGTACTTTTTTGGGGTTTGAAGTATACTACATTACTACCTCCACCCCAAACCTGAAGGCTTATTTATAAAAGTCAAACCAAGTAAAGTTTGACCAAACTTTCAGAACAATCTATCAAGAAATATAATATTTTGTAGATACCGTACGAAAATATATTCGTTATCTATTTAATGATATTAAATTTGTATTTTGCATGTTAATGATTTTTGATAAAAACTTCGGGATGGTGGTAGTACGTATTACAAAGGTTATGATAGCAGTCAAGCTAGGAGAGCAATTTATTGATAGTATTAAACTGCCTGTATTTTTTTCTATTTGCAACTCTGTGTGCGCCATGTGGAATTGCATGCTCTAGCCAGTTCATCCAATGAGGTTTTATCACTTAACACCAGAAGTTCAGGATTTTTTTTATCACAGAACCACAACCCTAGAAATTTGTATCACAAAACACTAACATTTGGGGTAATTGTTTCGCAGAATACATGATCTCTGTTTGATAGCCCATTAGTGACCTCCGGCCACCGTCAGTTTAAGAGTGACCGCAGGAGAAAGACAATTAGACTTTATTTTGTGGTATTTGCTGTTAAACGCAAATACAAAGCTGTTTGTCAACACTAGTTGTTAAATCTTATGTCCAGACAGTTCAAAATAAAATCTTATGTCCAGGGTAGTTGTATTGGTAAACATTATCAAAACCTTATGCTGGTACAGAATATATTACCCAAATCTCATGTTCTTGTGTGGTTATAATTTCTTGTGGATATTTGTCATATGGTAATTCATTTGTGTGTAGCATATGTAACAAGTGTGACTCATATTCTCATTTCCACAGAGTGTCTACAAAATTTCACACCAAAATTCATTTGTTTGTAGCAAACATGCTCACGTACTGTAAATTGGTGTCACGCTGTAGGGTCATGCTCTTGTCAAGCCGACTAATGACAAATAATGTGTTATGTGAAATAATTTCCCCAAATGTTGGTGTTTTGTGATTAAAAATCCCCAACTTGTGGTGCTAAGTGATAAAACCACTCATTCAATAGACCGAGCCTTAGGCATGTATCATTAGATATTTTTTTAGGAAGGCTGCAAATATTTATTTTGAATACTGCGTTGCTACTTGCTAGGATTTGAACTCAGGACCTTGTAGGTCTGATACCATTTCGAATTGCATGCTCTAGCAAGTTCATCCAATAGATCGATCTGTTGGAACTTGGAAGACCCTAGGCAATTATATTAAGCACACGCCATTCCATATGGTTAACCATTGGCATGAAAATGACACTTATATGTGTTTGAGTCTATATGTGGATTGCTTAGCCCTTTCCATCAGTTCGGACTTTTGGTTGCGTTGGCTACTGCATGAAGCTTGACATCATACTTATCCTAAAAATTGTTGCTGCTGCCCTTTGTTGCCCAACATAAATTATTTTTGAGCCATAATTTGTTTGCCCTTTCCATCAGTCCGGACTTCCGGTTGCGTTGGCTAGTGCATGAAGCTTGACAATATGAACATCAATTATTTTTGAGCCATAGTTTGTTTGTCATTACACCTTTTGAGCAGTCTCACTGCTACTATTAATTTGTTCTTATATGCACAGTTCCATGATAAATCTCATCTGCATTTCTCGCCAATGCATGTTAGGTCTTCCACTCGAGAATGAGTACGAAGAGCAACGGAGGCAAACTATTCTGCATAATAGCCGAGTTGCAGCCTCGTTGGGCCTAACACTACATCCTTCTACAAGGTCTAGTGCAAAAACGCCACCCACCTCCCTCACAAAGGATACGGAACATTCCTCTGATTCAGAATTTGATCCTGCTGATTGTGATGGCGAGCTGACTCAGGAAGATGCCCTGGTCGACTATCGTCTGCAACACAACAAGGTGAGTTTTCTCTGTCCTGTCATCGAATTATTTGTCCCAACTTCCATTTGTTGTATCCCAGTCCTACCAAATATGTTACCCATGCCATGTTCAATCTCATTACTACAATTTTTCCTGCTTAGTTAACGCCTCATATATGTTTTGGCATATGTTGCCTTACTGTTTTTCCATTCCATCTGCATATCATCATCATATAATATTGTACATTGAAATATCATTTATGTGTGACAGGCATCTGCAGATTCGGGCAAGAACTTTTCAAGAACGAATAGGAGGAAGAACACTCAACAGGAACCTCAGGCTGATACCGGAGGATGGGTGACAGTGCGTAATAAAAAAAGAGTTAAGCCTGATGCTCGTGCTGCTCCTCCTATTACAAGGTCTAACAAGAGACTGACACGAGGTGGCGAACAGGCCAAGAATGATAACAGTAAAAGGTCTCGTAAAAACCACAAACCATCGAATCAGACAGAAGTAGCCCCAGCATGTACCAGCCCACACATTCCACAACCACCAGTTGCCAATACTGTTTCTCAGCAACAATTGCCAACAGAACCAGTTTCCACAGCAAATTCTAGCCAAGAATTGGCACCATCAGGAGTGGTGGTAGGTAATAATGGCCAAGGACACATGATGCTAGTCCCAGATGATACAGCCTCAAATGTCCAAACAGTGCTGCCACAACACCAGCAAACTGGTGATGATCTCCCTCCGACCCTTAGTCCTGCGAAAGACAACTCCTCTCCCGATGATGAGACCCACGCCAAAAAAGGTAATACTTTTTTCAAGACTTGTAGTTTAATGCTCCCTTATGTATCTATATACCATGATAGCTTGATGTAATGCTTAACTTGGTAGGTTCGCCACGATCAATAAAAACGAGGGGGCCAACGGTAGGAAAAAAACTTGCAGCTAAGATTTCCGGAATGGGTTCAAGATTTCGCATCACATCTATTGTAGGTGGCAGAAGGCCACTTCATCCGCATGAATCTTCATATCTTGTATCACAGGTTGGCCATTTTATCAGGAATGAACTTCCTACCTTCCCATTGTGGAAGCAGCACGTTGACACCCCTTCACAGTTCGAGAGTTTAGTGCATAATTTACACGTAAGTCATGCTTCTCCTGGTAATGATAAATTATTCCACATTGATCTGTCCCATTTCTTGTAGCTTACTGTTGTTTCTATGCTATATAACTCACCAATCATTCCACCGTTGTGAGCAGTTAAGGTTTGAATTCGATGAGGATAATGAGGATGTAAAGTTTGTCATCGCTTCCATATTCAAAGAATTGTTGCGCCAGCACCGCTATAAGCTTAAGGCGACATACTTCACTGGCCAGATTACTGCCAATGTTCGAACAAAGTCTCCTGCACCCTGTATGACTGACGAGCAGTGGGGAGATCTTGTCAAGCATTGGTCTGATCCAAAGAATGTGGTATGGCTTATGAGGACCGTGAAACCAGATTAAATTCCGAATACTTATTTTGCGCCAGTGTCTCACTAGTCTCCTTTTGCAGACGTTGTCTAAAAGGAACCAGGCTAACCGCTTGAAACAACGTTTACCAAGCCGTACAGGATCTCGTCACTTGGTTGGGCATCTCTGGCAAAAAGTAATGCCCCGCTGGTCTGTACTGCTACATATGTTACTCGTAAATTGTGTAGAACTCCGTGTGCATGTTATATTTCCATCCTCCATTTCAACCACGTTATTTGATCTCCATATGATTGTACAAAAATGCAGAAAGTAGATCATGCAAACAACATGCAACCAGACAAAGAGATGACTCTGGCAGAGCAGTTCGAGGCATGCCAGAAGAACAAACATAATGTGATAGGAGAACTTGCAGAAAGTGTTATTGTAAGTCTTCTTTATGATTTAAATTTTTTAACTACACACTTGCCAATTTGTAGGAGCAATATGTCAATATGATCTTGTAGGCGTTTTTGTGAAAATGCATTTGATGTGTAATCAGGCATACCAACTTGTAGGATTAGAAGTAGTTCATACACATTAAATCTACCGTCTGCATGTTTCTCTGTAATAACTTTTATTTTTACACGACTCAAAACTTTTCAGGCAAATATGAAATTGGAGATGGCAAAACCCGGGAAAGATGGTATGGAAAAAACTCTAGAAGAATGTATGGAGACATTTACCATGGTACTTAAAAATAAAGATATCACCAAAAACACTTTCCTGCGAAATGCTGGGTTTTTGCAGTCCAAGTCCAAGTCCAAGTCCAAGTCTTTCTCTGCACAAGTTCTGGAGGAACAAATCCAAATAGAACGAGCTGCAGCAGATGTGTTAAGAAACCAAGTTGACATGTTGAGATCGAGATCAGAAGCATGTGATGCCCTACTGCAGGAGGCCAATCAAGTTTGTTATAATCTCTCAAAGACTAATAAAATGCCATAGATAATTGGAGATGAAAACACTGACATTGACATGTGAGTACCTTGGTATTGTGAAATGTTTACTGAGACTGAGGCACTGTTCCTATTTTGTTGGTGGATGCATTTATCTACGGCTGGGATCAACTTGGTAGTTGTTCCTGTGGATGTTTTAGAAATTGGTTGCCTAGCCTTTTCAATCCGTTCGAACTTAAATGGTATTAGAGCCAAGGTCTCGAGTTTGAATTGTTGACGGTGTGGTTCAATTCATCCTTAAATTGTTGGTGCCCCATTGGCCCTTGTAAAGCTTCATGTGCCTACCTCCGAATCCAGTGTTGAATTTCTCTTGTCACACACGAGGATGGCTGTTAATGTGTGTATAAGTGGGTTGCATAGCCCCTTTTATATAAGGTTGCAAGTTTCCTTATTGTGTTGTGCCTTTGGGATTCAGCCTGCACTTCTGACTTTTGGTTGCGTTGGCTACTGCATAAGTTTAATATAGTTCCATGTGGTTTTTGTTGAGTTCTATAATAAGTGGATTGCCTAGCCCTTTCCATCATTTCGGACCTGTGGTGTGCTATTCTGTTTTCCACGTATTAGACCTCCTCTTCTTAACAAGACTCCATGAGTAGGAGGCACTATGATTTTTTTTTGCGCATGAAATTACTCAATTAGATAGCTTAATCCCATTTGTTGACTCTCTGTTGATCAGCCACTTGAGGGTAAAACTGAGTATATTGCACTAGCCAGTATTAGTACTCGAGGGGAAAACTGAGTGCAGATATTTTTCCAGTGTAAGGCTAACTGAGTACACGTAACGGTGCAGACGTGCAGTACCACGGACGCGTGTCGCGGTGCACAGCGGTTAGGCGGTGCGCGTGTTGAGACCAAACGTCTAGCTTTTTTGAGAAACTGCCGAGACCAACCGTCACGTTGCCAGAGCCCCCTCTCTCCCTCCCTCTGCACACAGTCTCATTCTCACTCACGCACGCAACCACGCCTCTCACGTCCCATCAACTTCTCCAAATCGAAGGAAAAAACACCAACCGCCCACGCGCGCTCCCTGCCGGCGATGGACAAGAAGAATGCGCCGGCGGCCGTCGCCTCCGTGAACTGGGCCTCTCTCTCGGCTGATGGACCACTTCACAAGATCGGCGAATGCTTACTGGCGAACGAGCAGTACGCTGACACCTACTCTGCTATGAGGCAAGTCTGTAGAAATTGGCGCTCAGGTTTACCTGAGCCCGACGTGCACCTGCACGAATGGATCATGCTAGACCACGGCCTTCCACGCGCTGCTGATTTCACCTTCCTCCACCTCCGCACATCCCGCTACGTCACCATCGATCTAACGGAAGTTCATGCAAGGTTCAAATTCCTCCATATCTATAGAGTTAATCTATTTTTATTTTCAATCGTAAACATCTTAGTGCTGAATGTTATCTTCATCAATATATTTTAGATACTACTTTGTCGGCTTTTGCCGTGGCGTCATCGTGCTTGCCCAGAAGAACCAGCCGCACAAGATACGGCTTCTGAACCCACTCACAAAGACATTGAATACTATGTTTGAGGCGCATATGCCAAACGTTATTCTGAAGTCAGTCGCTGTGATGAAGTCCCCGACTATGGTCTTCGTTTCCAAAGATTACCCGGCGGAAATTGCTTGGGTCGATGAGAGCACTCCAACTAAGGGTATAGATGAAGATTGGGGAGAAGGAAGATTTTCGATCGAGCACCATTGTCTGCGTTGCATTACCCCGTTCAATGGTGAATTGTATGCAATAGCTGTGAACAATTTTGAGTTCGGAAAATTAGTGTGCACCAACAATGTCCAGTTGGAGCAGCGTGCGAGCACTGTCAAAATGGATACACTATTTTCATTTCCAGAACTTGGAAATAACAAGTTCTACCTTGTGAAGTCGGATGGTGCTCTGCTGCTTGTGTTGTTGGACAACAAGCATTTGGAGGAAGGTCAACCATTGGTGTACCGTGTGGACACTGAGAGCCGCTCTCTCCATGCCGTCAATAACATTGGCAGTCGTGCCTTCTTCGTCCATTATATCCGGTGTATCTCCGTCGACACCAGAGTGCACCCGACACTTCGACCTGGCTGCATCTACTACACAGATTTTGGTTATATCAGAGAGTACTTTGATGATATAAAGGCCTGGGATGAGTGGCCAATACATGTGAATAGATTAGGAAACTACGGTATGAGAAATGAACAAAGGCCATACCGTTTGGAGGATGTATTGGCTGCACACTGCAGACGGAAGGAGTTCAATGAAAATTTCCTTCAATGGAGTGACGAAGAAATATATGCTGAATGAAGAACATATTCGTTCATCCTGGGGTATCCTAATCTTCATGTTGGCCATACATTGTGTCTTGTATTATTTTCAGATTAGTTTGTCGTGAACATTAACATTGTTATTGGCTGCTTTTGGCTCTTGTATGCAGTTTATGTAGTATTATACTTAGTTTTCTGGATTTATTATGCTGCTGTGAATTTATCCTATACTAGCTTCTAGATTTGACTGATTTTGTTTGTAATGATGATGGCTTGATGTGGCTGCTGGCCTTAACTGCCGAAGCAGAGCAATTAGTACTTAACCAGGTGTACCGTCTTTATATTAGTATTATATTATATTACTTGACCATAGCCATATTCAAAATCAAATCTCAGTCGGGCGGCAAAATCTCCCGCCAATCTAGAAATATTTCAGACGTGTTTTTGAATGGGATAAGAAGATAGAACACGATGATAGTAACCGATATTCAAGGTGATGATGATTTGATTTTGCACTCGGCCTTGAACAGAGGTACTAGTACGGTCTCACAATTTTTTATCATTATACTTGGACCTTAGCCAAATTCAAAATCTCATAGCGGCAAAACTTCCCGCCCACAAAATACAAAAAATTCACACGCTTTCAAATTCCCATTCTACCCTTGTGGAGATGACAGCAAAGTCGGTTGGTGGGGGGGTCTGCCCGTCATTTTTTGGATCACCACCTCCCTAGCCCCGGAAACCCTCCCAAAAAAATTCATTTCCCTCAGACCACCCACCGGAACTTCCCAAGTCCCTCTCTCTACCACCTCCACGACCACCGCACCGGAACATCCCCGCCGGACTTCCCTGGCCTACCCGAGCCCTCGCGATCCTCGTCATCCGGCTGCCTGCCGGAGCCGCTTCATCGACGCCGTCATCAACCGGACCGGATCATCCCCGCCGAACCTCGAAACCATATGCTCATCCAGCAGCCTACCGCAGTCGCTTCAGCTGCGGCATCGTCCACCGCATCGGATCTTGCTCACCGACACCGATGTGCATGAACCGAATCTGCTTCACCGGCGCCGTGCATGATCTAAACTCTTCTACTGTCGCTTTTCTATTGCTTGCCTGCAAGTTCTTGTTTAATCTTGGGGGAACCTGTTTGTGCTAACGACGCGCCGTTACGTCTTTGCAGATTAGATGAGTAACCATGAAGTTTAATGGCCGTCTCTCCAACCCCAAGGAGCACATGTAGTGTACTTCATCACCGGATCTATCAACCCCAGGAAGATCTGCTGTGATTCCCACAGAGTGCTTCTCCTAATGTAAGTCCCTTGTTTTAGCGCCATGTTCTGGGTTCAGATGCCTGTTTGTCTGAAGCTCTTTTAGTTCATTCCTAGTTATGACCGTAACACCTTGCTATTTTCTAGTTCATTGCTAACTTCAAGCGATTGAACATTTTGGTTTGCATTCCCTGCTCTGTAGATGTAGCCATCATAACTTCTATCTTGCTCATTCGTTGTTCATGCCAATCTTGTTCTCCCTGAACATGTTGGTTTGCATTCCCTGTACTACGGTGATGCCATTGTTATTTCTATCTACTTCGTCGTAAGCTAACAAATTAACTGCCTGCTATTAGTTCCTGCATGCTATCGCTCTGCCATCCTGCAGTACAAATTTATTTGAACTCGTCACAGCAGCAACTTCCATCATAATTTTGTCTGCCATCTGATTCTTCAAAAGCTGCAATATTAACTTGTTTCTCTTAATTGGCATGGCGCTCACATATAGAATTGTGAACATATTGGTGTGCATTCCCTTTTCTACAAGTTCAGATCCCACTATATTCCGTTTCTGGTCCATCCTAAGCCGTAGCATTAACTATCCTCTATGTGTTGCTCATTACAACTTTATATCCCGAAACAAATTGATTTTTTTCCCTTATCTACAAGTTTATCAGTGATGCCATTATAACTCCTATCTGTTTTATTCCTAGCTATTATAGTAACATCCTGCTATTATTTAGTTCATGGCCAATTTTAAGTAATTGCACATGTTGGTTCGCATTCCCTGCTCTATAGCTTTTGGCATCGTAACTTCTATATTTGGTTTACATTCCCTGCTCTGTAGATCTAGCCATCATAACTTTATCTTGCTCAGCTTGTTGTTACAAAAATTATGGCCTGCTACTATGTTGTTTGTGCCAATTTTTTACTCCATGAACATGTTGGCTTGCATTCCCTGTACTACAGGTGATGCCATTGTTTTGTATCTAGTTCATTGTAAGCTAACAAAGTAAGGACTTAGTTTGGCATGCTATCACTCTGCTATCTAAGCCTGTAGTACAAATAAACTTGTCATATTACTAGATAATAATTTTGTGTGCCATCTTGTTCTTCAAAAGCTGCATTATCGACTTGTTTCTCTGACTTGGCATGACGCTCACATATGGAATGCTGAACATATTGGTTTGCATTCCCTCTTATACAAGTTCACAGGTGATCCCACTATATTCTGTATCTTGCTCAGTCGTCGTTACAAAATTTATAGCCTGCTACTATGTTGTTCATGCCAATTTTGTACTCCCTGAACATGTTGGTTTGCATGGGACTCGACAGTAGTAAGTCTGTTGTTTCATTCTAACATGCTCTGTTATATTGGCTGTTGGTATGCGGCATGCACTCTTTGTTTGCTTATTGTGCGCATTACAATGATCTTGTTATAACGACGAAATGATGAGTTCCAAATTCTTTGGCAAACAATATTGTAGTGTCTTTGCCTTTCCATTGTTGTTGTCTTAACTTGTAATGTCTTTGTTTCGGATATAGGTGCTGCATGGACAACTTAAAAGATTGCCGGATCGCTTCATTGTATTGCTAGGTTTAATTACCATTCAATTTCTCTGGGTTCTGTAATATTTTTTCAATGCCTTGCAGCTGATGTAATATTTAGTTAGTTTTTATAGTTCTTTCGCGCATTTTTTCTTTGGTGCTTGTGGTAAGTGAGGCTATCCGACAGAAATCAATGCTGCGTAAATATTCTCAGTATCTAAATCACGAATTCCCATCCCTTAAACGGCCCAATTAAGCAAAATCACATATGTGCCTGCCCGCAAAATCCTAAAGCGCATATTATGCCGGCATATAAACAGCAACTAAACGGGCTGGCCCACTTACTTCTTGGGCCAGCCCATTTGATTTACCGTGGACCCCACACTCTAATTGGGCTGGCCCACTTGCATTAAGGTGGACCCCACATACTACTGGGCCGGCCCACTAAATAGTTGGGCCAGCCCATTTGCTTTTGTGGTGGACCCCACATACTAAATGGGGGCCCTTTAAGAGGAAAGTGGGACCCACCTGTGTTTTTGGCCCGGCCCACTATCTTGTTGGGCCGGCCCACCTGCTATATGGTGGACCCCACATACTAATTGGGCCGGCCCTTCAACAGGAAAGTGGGGCCCACCTGTGCTTTTGGTCCGGCCCACTATCTTGTTGGGCCAGCCCACTTGCTATATGGTGGTCCCACATGGTAAATGGGCCGGCCCTTTAATAGGAAGGTGGGACCCACCTGTGTTTTTGGCCCGGCCCACTATCTTGTTGGGCCGGCCCACTTTCTATATGGTGGACCCCACATACCAAATGGGCCGGCCCATTAACAGAAATGTGGGACCCACCTGTGTTTTTGGCCCGGCCCACTATCTTGGTGGGCCAGCCCACTTGCTATATGGTGGACCCCACATACTAAATGGGCCGGCCCTTTAACAGGAAGGTGGGACCCACCTGTGTTTTTGGCCCGGCCCACTATCTTGTTGGGCCGGCCCACTTGCTATATGGTGGACCCCACATACTAAATGGGCCGACCCTGTAACTGGAAAGTGGGACCCACCTGTGTTTTTGGCCCGCCCACTAGCTTGTTGGGCCGCCCACTTGCTATATGGTGGACCCCACACACTAAATGGGCCGGCCCTTTAACAGGAAAGTGGGACCCACTGTGTTTTGGCCCGGCCCACTTGCTTCTTGGGGCGGCCCCGTTGCTGTAGGTGGACCCCACATGTTAAATGGGCCGGCCCATTTAAGTTTTGACCAGTCAACATTAGAGGCTAGGCCCGGCCCACGTAACTAATGGACCAGCCCAGCTATATAGTTGACCGGTCAAACTATGTCATCTGGCCCGCCCGCTTAAGACGTGGCAGCTCGGTGGGCCTACCATCTACCACGGGGTTTCAGCCGGTTAACGCCGTTAACTGCCAGTTAACGGCGTCTGCCACGTGTCAGTTTGCATGACGTCAGCAGTCAACGGGCTCCGGAAACACTTGGGCAACGGTCCGATTTTCCGTGGCGGAAGGGCGCCCAAGCGCGATGGACCGAAAATCGTCGTTGGACTTGCCTCGACGCAGTTTCGACAATGTAACCCATATCGTCGGGTTAGGCCCATAGGCGACGAAAAATACCCCTTAGTGGACGATTTGGGACGTTGTCTATCAGAACTTTTCTTGTAGTGTATTTTAGAGGTTTCCACACCCTTCAACACCTATAACATCGCCATGCCAATTTCCGCCAAATTTGGGAGCTTTTGCCCCTGAACAACTCCTCATCCACCATCCCCACAACCCGCTCGACACAATGCCTCCACATCAACCGACACTCCACCTCTAGTCACCATGGGGGCATCATCATCACACCACATCGTCCAAGACACCAACCCGTAGTCACATCCACAATATTATCAACCAAGACACAGCCACCACCCCAACAACACCCTCAAACCATATCGCCCACAACCAGCCCTTCCACCTACACCAATGCCACAAACCGTAGACAACCAAATAGCCAAACCACAACAAACACATATGCCAACAAGACCATCTACCCTAGAACCTCAAACCGAACTCCTCACGTAGAATTGCTTAGCTTTCATGGCGATAACCCTCGCGTGGATATTGGAGAAAGAGGATATCTTTAAGTTGGGTGGTGACACGGAGAAGCTCGTGTTCGATGGGGTTTGGCACATATTCGTGGTCACAAATATCCGTCGAGCAGCTCAGTGGTTTGATCTCGCGACAATGTCATGCGTAATTGTGCAGTGGTTCTCTGTGGAGCGATTCCCTAACACCGTCACTATTGACCCAATGGAACAACTACAACAACCGAACAACGCACATCGCCGACAATTACATCAATTGCACGAGTCTTGGATGCAAGTGATGAAAAGGGCAGGAATTACTTACCTTCGATTTCTTTGTGGACAAAGTCATTAGTGGATTAAATGAAACGTCCGCACTTATGCAATGCCATCAACCGCAGTCCCTCATGAAGGCTTATTACTTCACAAGGCAATATGAAAAGAATCATAATTCTAAATGTCAGTTGATTAAAGAGGGACTCTGGCTCCAATCCCACAAGCCCAAGCAAGAAATGGTCCTGCCCGGGAAATTCCGAATAGAAATGGCCAAGCAAGACTAAACCCAGTAAGAAATGCAAGACAAGGTGGTCCTCGCCAATGTTGGTACTATCCAGACAACTATGTACCAGACATCGCTGCCACATATGACAAGAGCATTGAATATGCTGATCTTGCAAGGACATCCAAAGGAGGATGAAGAAGAGGCACAACAACTATTAGAAGCGCTTGCCGAAGGGAAGGCCCGTAAGTGATTGCTAATGTAGCTCCCGCATTAAAATGCCGCACAAGGCCCAGGTTGAGCAAACTTGGGCAGACGACAATAGCAATATGATGGAGATATCCGCAGCTTATAATGGATCCAACAAAGGATTCCACAATATCACTTCTCATTCTAACAATGGAGCCCCGTTGTTGCCCTTGGCAGACAGTAGCACAAATACCTTCTGGATAAACAATGCAGCTGATCACAATATTGACTTCAAAATTTCCCTATGCCTGCTAGAAGAGTGAAAGTGGCTGGAGGAGGAATCATTTCGATGCCATAGCTTACAACCACCGCCTTATCATTCAAGGAAAAATGTTTTCATTGATTTTCACATCTTGAGCTTCGGGAGGATCGCATGTAATACTAGGGGTTAACCGGGGTTTAAGTTGTATAACCCGCTTATCTTTGACTTCATCGAAAGAACATTGTCCATTGAAACAGCGGGACAAACTCACACCTTCAAGACCACTTAGTTCCAATGATGATCCCATGGTGTCTGCCTCCCAGTGTAAACAACTCCTTGAAGTTGATGAAGCAACGAGATATGTCTTGTATAATATGGAAGATGTGCTAAAAACATTGATCAATAAAGAAACAAGACACAACAGAATTTGTGAACATCTACAAGCATTTGCGATGTATTCCAGAACTGTATGGGCTACCTCTCATTAAGAGATGCTGATCATGCAATTTCCTTGTCGATAGATCAAAACCTCCAAATATCAACCATATGGCATGTCACATAACCAAGAACACCATCGTAACAATCATCGTTTCTGAGCAGTTGAAAAATGGTGAAATACAATCGAGCAACAGTCTATCTTCATCACCAGTCATTTTGGTGCGAAAAAGGAAAAGTCAAGACTACGCAGTTGATTTCGAGGCTTGAACGACCTAATAGTAAAAACACAGTTTCCTATTCAATATCGAAGATCTCCTTGATGAGTTAAATGGAGCAACAATTTTCTCCAAACTAGACCTAAGATCCGATATCATCAGATCAATGAAAACAGAGGATGTGCACAAGACAAATGTCTACACACTTAGACACTATGAATACTAGTGATGCCATTTGGATTAAGCAATGCTCCGTACCATATTCCGCTTGTACCATGAACAAGATTTTCACTAATACTGCGAAATTTCTATTCTCATTTTGACGACATCCCATGATGCTCACCAGTATCACAATATTACTTGCAATGGTGCTCATGTTCTACGATAACGCGCTAAAGCAAAACTGAGAAATGCACATTTGTGTCAGTAGAATATCCGGGTCACATCATTTCTGAAAATAACGCGTAGCTGGGCTGCACTCCATAAAAATCTAGGACATTGTACAATGGAAAACTCAAACTCAAGAAATTATGAGGATTTTTGGGCTTAACATGCTATTATCGCCTGCTCATCCAAGGGTATGCCACTATTTGCCACCGCTGTACCACCAAAGAAGAACAATTTCCAATGGGGCAAACCACAAGAAGAAGTGGTTCAACTAAAGCAAATAATGTCCACTCCACCAATGCTCAGGTTACCAAACTTAACATTCCCTTTGAGCTGGAGACATGCTTGCAAGTCAGACTTGGAGCTGTCCTAATGTAGGAAAAACGACCAATTGCATTCTTTCACTCAATGCCTCGGCAAAAACGGATGTTAAGTCACTTATGAAAAGGGAAGCATTAGGCTATCCTCCATGCCCTCAAAAATGCATGCTATTATTTCTTGGGAATCTAGTGATAATAAAAGGCATCAGTTAAGCTCTCAAGTACCTAGGTAACCAAATATCATGGAGTGGAATTCAACACAAACTAATATTGAAATTACTCTAATTCAATTACAATATTGAGTACAAGAAGGGGAAAGAAAATACAGCACCGATGCTTATCTCAAGAATTCCAGGATGACGATGTCCTAACTACAAAACGATACCGGGAACCAACCTGTCAACAGATGTCTGTCTCTTGCCCAAATGGCTAAATGAAGTCCATGAATCTGGTGTGGGCTTATGACTAACGCACTAAGTTACTCCGAGAGTTGATGATGCAAATTGCCACACAAATTTCTCTCTCAGAACCGGTATATTGAGATTCAAAGGAAAAATATACATTGGCAAACAACAAGTCTTTGAGAGACAAGGTATTCAATACATTTCATTCTTCTTTTGGAGGCTACTCCAAGGCCAAAGGACAAGACACAAGATCACTGTAACTTTCACGGCCCAAGCTCAAACACTATGTATCGAGAAAGTTGCAAACTCATTCAATATGCCAATATCAAAACCTGAAGGCTGCCATATCCTCGGACTATTGCAACCACTGGCTATTCCCGAACATAAATGGTCTATTATATGGACTTTATTCCGAATTGCCAAATCACGGCAGGCAAGGATGTAATACTGGTTGTAGTGGATCGCCTCACTAAGTTTGCACACTTTATACTCTTCACATCCATACCACCCA